>QEPC01002450.1:1417878-1437269 GCA_003113815.1 Sphenodon punctatus
GGAAGCCGATACTATCCAGATGCACGTGGAGCTGGAGCGCCACTGCCCGCTCAATAACCTTCCCTAAAAAGGGAAGGTTAGAGACAGGTCGGTAGCTGGTGAGCGCATCCACGTCCAAAGATGGTTTTTTCAGCAGGGGGCGCACCACAGCCTCTTTAAGGCAGGGCGGCAACCTCCCCTGCCGAAAGGACGCATTCGCTACCCTCGCCAGCACCGTCCCCAACGTCTCCCTGGAAGCTTTTACTAACCAGGACGGGCACGGATCAAGTTCACAACACGTGGCCCTCACAGACGCCAGGACACCCACCGCATCGGCCGGCGTCACTTCCCAAAACTCTCCCCACGAAGCTGGACCAGACGGGACCTCCATCCCCCCGCGCTCCTCCCCTACTGCCATCAATCCAGCGTCAAAGTCGGTCTGAATCCGAGCAATCTTGTCTGCAAAGTAGTTGACAAACTCCTCACAGCGGGCCTGGGACAAGTCCCCATCAAGGCGGAGGGAGGCTGGACTGACCAGCCCCCGCACCATTTTCAGAGTGGGTGGAGGTAGTGTGTTTCTCCCGCTCTCTTCCCTGCCCCCGCACTATTGACTGGGTCCTTGTCCTGACAACAGTGGAGTAGCAAGGTTGGAATGGGTCTGGGCTGGAGCTACAGCTGGGTACCTGTCCAGTCAGGCACCTCACTGATTTTGGGGTGCTCAACTCGCCCCAGTCGCATTTAGGCACCCACTGGTACCCAAACATGACCCAGTGGGCTAGCTGACTTCCTGGGCTGACTCGCCTCACCAGCCAGGCTCCTGCTTCTGTGGTCCAGACTCCTGGATCCTTCCTGCTTCTCTCTGGCACGTGTGCTGCTCAGTTGAGTGGGAAACTTCCCCGCTTGGCTTTTTCTGAGCATGGGGGAGGAGTAAAGCTAAGAGACATCTTCCCATTCCCATCTGCGTGTGCACCCTAATAGGTTGCCCATTGCCAGGGAGGACAACAATTGAACTGATATGGGTCCCCCTGGGAACAGGGGACCCATTAGGGGGGCACACGTAGATGGGAAGAGGCCTTCTCACTCCCCCCTTGTCCCCCATGCTCAGAAAAAGCTGAGTGGGGAAGTTCCCTGCTCCATTGAGCAGCACGTGGGCTAGGGAGAAGCAGGGAGCAGCCAGGAGTCCAGACCAGAGGAGCAGCAGCCCGACTGGTGAGATGAGTCAGCCTGGGCAGGGAGCCACGTGTGCCGGGATTGGCATCCCAGGGTGTTGTGGGGCACCCTGGGACACCTCAGTAATATCTGTATTTTCAGGCACCTGTTGGAGGGCCGCGTACCCCATTGGGTGCCCACTGGGAGTGCGCCCAAATGCAGGTATTACGCACAAGTAGCTAAAGTGCCACCCACTGCAGCTCTACTCTAGGTTTGTGTTTCACCCCAGGTTTGTGTTTCAACTATGGGCCCTCATAAGGGCAAGGGGCAGGGTCTTCCTAATCAGTGGCCCTTCAAAAGCTTGTGGCCAGCCTCGTCCTTCCCCTGGAAAGGTTGTGGTGCCATCCTGGCTCCCAGTGAGTCTCCCAAACCTCTCCCCCCCCCCGAGTGGCAGCAGACATACTAGGTAAGGAAGTTTTAAAAGTCAGCACTCCACCTCTGCCAACTCTGAAAAATGCCTTCTTGAAGTAGCCCTCTGCAATAGGTGTGAGCACAACTAGAAAATTTTCAGAGTGGGTGGAGGCAGTGTGTTGCTCCCGCTCTCTTTCCTGCCCATGCTGAAAATTGTATGGCAATGCTCAAGCCACTTGCAGAGGAGCTCCCTAGAGTCCAGGGCTGAAGCTCGACTGAGCCCCCTTGCTCCATGATAGCTGTCTTTCTACCTGACAAAGTGTGAGGAAACATAACAAGGATTCCCCCTTCCTTTTAGAGCCTGGTCATTGTGGAGTTAACTGTACATTCCTTTGTGGTAGTTTCATGAATATTAGCAAATAGAGAAAGTAATTAAGATTGGAAGCTACATTTGACATGAACTAGGTGTGAAAGTATTCACAGACTCGCATTAAACACTAATAATAAAGGAAGCAAAAGAAAAGGATGACTCTTCCTTATTTGCTATCCACTGAACCTGTACAACCCTCCCTGAATTTTCATGTTGATTTTCTATAATGCATAATTCTTAATGTGTATTCTGTTTTTTTCTTTCTTGATGTTTGAGAGTCTTTAAAGACTTTCAAACCCAGCTCATGCTGAACGTAATTTTTTAATGAGTATGCTCTGTCCTAGGTATATGAGTTCCAAGGGAATAACTAATCTTGACATGGATTAGCTCTGAAAGGAGAACTACCTTCCAAAAACTTAAGACTGTGTAGTCTTCCTTAAAAATATCTTAACTCTTTACATAATAACTTTGGATGCACACCTCGCTGGCTAGGTACCACAGTGATTATGTTTCTTGTTTTTTTAATTGGGTGAAGTTTTGCAAGGATTTCAGAGAGAGATTTGCAGATTTAATTGTAAAGAGACTAAGGCCTTTTTAAAACAAGACGCTCCCACGCATGGACCCATCATCTACGTGTGGAAGTGCCTGGTCTAAATGAGTGGGTGTGCACTCCTGCACCCCACGCATCCCTGCCCACCCCCATGCACAGAGCAGTTGCCGAAAATGCTGGTTACTCCATGTGTGGGGATGCATGGGGGATGGGTGTGGATCTGTGTATGCCCACACCTCTCCACCCCCTGCCCACAGACCCACCCCCTGCCCATTTAAAAAGGGCCTACGCTCTGTAGTGATTGTGGGACTTTCTATTACTTTAATCGGACTCATACACCGGAAAAAAAATACATGTAGATAATAGTATTATAGCAATTTAATTAGAAGACTAAAGTTATATAACCCAAATGTGCATTAATTCAAGAGAGGATTGCTATTTTACTAGGAAACATGCACTGTGCTACTTTGACTTGTGACAAAAATTCTATACGCTTTTGGGCTGCTTGCTGAGCAATATATATAAAAAAACATTCCTCCAGGAAGTGACCATACAAATGAGACGGATTAGTAATGGTCAGTCTTCTTGAATGGATACTAGGGCTGAAACCAGATTTCTCCAAAACGGGAAATCTCTTTGAAATCCTGGTTCCCGATACTGTCTCAGGCGAATTGAGAACCTCTTGATATGCAATATAGGGTGATTTCAGACATTACGCGCTCCCAATTCACCACGGTGGATTCCCGGCGGGGGTGAACAGATTAACCACCCCCCGTGGTCAACGAAAGCCCCAAACAGACATGACGGGACCGGGACCATGGCAGGGAATCGGACCACTGGACCACGTCCCAGGGCAGCACAACAGACATTACGCTGATCCCGGGCCGGGCCGTGGTCAAAGCATCCGGAAGGCGCCGGGGCGGCTCGTCCCGGCTACTGTCGTGTACCCTTTAAATCTCCGTCCCCAGTCTGTGTTGTTGCTGGTTGCTTGACAGCAACGCTGCGTGCTTTGTCCCCGGCTGGGAATCATTGTCTTTGGTTCCGGCCGGTGGTTGCCGTTCAGACATTACTTTTTTTTGTTTCCCATTGGGAATCTCTTTGACCACACTTTAGGAGATGGTCCAGGCAGGAGCTCAGGAAGCGTGGTTGATTTTGACCCCATGTGGGTATTGACTGTGGTGAACATCTGGCGGCCACCGAACAGACATGCAGGCCGCTTTGGCCCCGCCACGGAATTGACCGTGGTTCACTGTGGTTGAGCGTGATCTCGTAATGTCTGAAATCACGCAATGTCTTGACTGATGTTTCATTTCATGATTACCACTTTGCTGTTTAAATCTTTGCTGTCCATTTCAAATTCCAAGAGGTAATGTTAATGCAATACCGAATTTCTTGCACTCCATTTTCCCCTGTGCTTTCGTGTCACTCATTGGCTTGTATGAAGATTTCTTTACGAATCTGCATTCCAGTTGCAGATTGGTCAAAGCAAAGGGAACAACATAGAATAACAATTCTGATTAGACACACTGTAGTGGAGGTTAAGAGGTAGTGGAGGGAAATTAAGGAGTGGGCTATTTGCACTGTGACTGACTCATAAATGTGGAAGCAACAAACGTGGAAGTAAAACGGTTCCCTCAGCCAAGCGGTAAATGGTAAGCAGAAAGTTGATAAATTGGAACTGTATTTTATGGTATTATGAGAATTAAGAAATCACATTGGTATTGGGAGATGGTCAGGAAATCGTTCCCGATTCCTGATATGGCAAAATTTCTCATGAGCAGCCATTTAGCTGCTTGTTTCAGCCCTAGGATACCTATGAATGGGCAAGGCTGATCATTGGTACAATTTATGGTCATGGGCTGCATTCTCTGGGAATAGCTGACAATACATATGCTTTCTAACATATTAGGTCTCTCTTTTTATTAATATCACTGTAAATGTGATTTTTGCATTGGGACTTCTGCAACAACAAAATGTGTCTGTCTAAATTTTATCTTGCTATGTTGATAGTATGAATCATCTCTCAAGTACACACTTCAAAGGAGTAAATTGCAATATGTTTGTAATGTAGGAATGAACAAGGATGATGATTTAGCTACAGATACATTCAGTTTAATAAAGTGACATAATCCTAGTGCAAAACAAAAGGAGCAAATAGAAAGGCGTGAAGTCGCTTGCTCCAGAAAGCAGCAAAATCGTTTGCTTTCCCCTACCTCCAACTAAGAAGAAGCTGGGAAGGTGTTGTAGCTTATTATCAGGGTGAGCCCTAAGTAAAGGGTAATATACTGAGCCCTCAGTAAAGGGTAATATCTAAGGATTCAATCTAGTAAGCCCTAAGATGACTAAAAGTAAAAGGTATGAATGGTCATGCAAAGGTCCAATGGACAGTGCCACTACTGAAGAATAAGCATAGTAAGTGAAAAAATGTGCACTATTGTAACTGGAAAGATAAACAGAAACTTGCTCTTGTACTTTTCATTAACATCAAACTTGCTTAACAAGTAGCATCTTGGAGAAGAAGGGGAGTCCAACTTTAAAAGACAAATGTACAAGAATTTGCAGGCTTTAAAGCTGCAGTCCTAACTCTTTTTACTCCAGGGTAGTCCTATTGTCTTTAAAGGATCTGCTTTGAAGTAAGTTGAATTTGAATTGCAACATCTCGCTGTGATTAACCTTATTTAATGAGTTAGAGAACCAATTGGCTTTATTTATCACATTTTAATTTTTGCTTCATATGAAGTGTCTTATTCAAACTGTGGTGACTGAAAATTCTTTTGAGGGAATATTCCTGGAAAGGTGCATTTCTTTGTCTTGGCTTTGTGCTGTAATATTTTACCAACAAAAATGTGAAACCAGTGTAACTTTTTATAGTTTGATAATACTTTATGTTCCCAATCTGGGAGTTGAGCTGTCCTAAAAATTTAACCAGAACCTCTTTCTGGTGGTACTGTTGATTCCTGAAATACATAGAAAATGTTTTACTTTTCAGCATTCGTTGCAGTTCTTACTTGGTGACTCGAACTACATTCCCCATTTAATATTCAGATACAAACAAAAAATTATCTTTACTGTGCAAATGAGAGAAGCCTTTGGGATATGTAAAAGCCTCCAGGTATTTTCAAACAAACCATTGTAAAAGTATATCGTATGCTAGTGTACTTTCCAACTACTTTAAATACTATTGATCTCTGTGTTATGTAAAAATGTATGCTATTTCTAGTTCAATTTGCCTTCTGAAACTTTTTGATGATCGAATTAAGCAAAAATAATCAAGGTGTTTAAAAGTACTGAGCTAACAGGTAAAACCCTGGAGGCACTCCAGTGTCCACAGAGCAGTGCCCCAACCAGCTTAAGAGTTTGAAATCTTTTTTTTCTTTTTTCTTTTTTAATATTTTTACGTCTTTTGACTGGAAGCCCTACACAAGAATATTCTTGAGCAAACTTAACCTCGAAAAGAGTTGTGTGGTGATAGTAGAAATCGAGAAACAATTTGATTTTTAGCATATCTGATCCTGATCTCCAGATATTGTGATGTGAAGTATTGGGGCCATCCCAGATTCCTCAATATACCAATACATGCAGATAATGTTCAGATTAGTTTGTTTTATTTTTCTTTTGCTCCAATTAGTCCAAGAGCCAGTGACGGATTTACCCTCGTCATAAGGTACAGAATTTCCAACCATTGTCCCAGATGGGCTTTTGTACATATATACCAGAAATGTAAGTCTTATTAGGCAACTTGTGGGTGTTTAGGCTATAGGGCACCCCAAAATACCCCAAAAGGACCTTCAATGTACGTCATAAGGTGCATGGTTGAAACTTGTGCCATTTTTTTCAGAAATGTGTCCTGATACATGGGACAAGCCCACATCAGACCCTCTCAAAGTGCCCCACCCCAAATACCATCCATTTACATCACTGGGTTCATGCCAAAAAACCAATGCTAATTTGTGTGGAAATCTGGCCAATATAATAAAATATTAATTCTGCCAGTGGGTTTTTTGGGGGGGAGGTGAGGTGTCTTCTCCCCAGTCTGACATCCTTTCCCATTAAGTTCAAGTGAAGTTTATTTATAAGAATTGACTCCTTGGTGCAGCAAGTCTTTCCCTTTTTTCTTATTTTCCCTCTTCCCTGCACCCTCCACCTTTTCTTGGGGGATTCTGTAAGGTTGAGTGGAAGAAGGGGAGGGGGGAGAAATGGGTTAGTTGTTTAATGTGCTGTAAAAAATTGAAAACGCATTAAAAGCAGTTAATGGAAAAAATAAAAAAATAAAATGTGTACGGCAACTGCTTTACTGCTCTGTAACTCCGCCTAGGCCCAGGCAGTTTCCCTTACTTCTCACTTCCTGTTTGTAATAGGCCTACTAGTGGTGGACTGGTGGTGGTGTGTTTTTTGGGAGGAACCAATTGAGGGTTAGCACCCACTTCCTTCTCTTGCTTGACCCCCAATATTCTTCCTCTTCCCTCATAGTACAACTTCCAGCCCTGTTAATTATAGGTAATACTATATCTACGTGTGTATACCACACATGTACTGAGGACCTCTTCTGAACAGGGAACCAGTTCTCAGAAGCATTATAAATTTTGATTGAAATGGCAAAAGACACACAAGGTAAGTGGCTCTCTGCGTTTGCTTGTTTATTTGCTGCAGCGTCACACTCAATCCTCAAAACTGTGGACACTTTATGCTTCCATAAACACAAGTGTCCATGGCCTAAGTTATCATAAGCAGCTGATGAGGGAGTAAGCCTGTGTTTGGACTACAGGTGGGGACTCACAGTATGGAATTGTCCTTCAATACAGAATATTCCATGCATGTTAAGAACTAGTAGATCAGCTGGAAGCCTTCTGAAGTAGTACTGACCAAACACAGGTTTACCATCTCATTTGCTCTTTCTGATATCTAAACCTATTAGAGGGCCAGTGTGGTATAGTGTTTAGATGTTGCACTAGCGCTTGGGAAATCTTTGTTCAAATCCTTGCTAAGCCATAAAGTTCACTGAGTGACCATGGTCCAGTCACAATATCTCAGCCTAACCTACCTTATTGGGTTGTTGAGAGGATAAAAATGAGGACTATGGTATGTATGCTACCCTGAGCTCCTTAGAAGAAAGGTGGGATAAAATGTAATAAATAATAACTCAGTCATTTCAGACTCCATCAGAACATACCAAGATATATGCAAACCAGTTTCTGGATTAAACAGGTTTTCCTAGATAAAATGAAAAATCAGCTAGTGAATGATATGCAAATTTGATTACAGTGGGTTGGTGGTATTTGATGACTTGTTTGTGTTTTTCTTCAGGAAGGAAGTGTACCATTCATCTTGGTACTGGAGAGAGAAGATTTAGGGGTGATTATCCCTTTCACAGATAAAACTTTGATGTGATGCAAAGATATCCTGAAGGTGCTTTCTCAAATGAAATCAAAATACAGTGGATTCAGTTTGCCACAGTCTCCGAGCACATCAACTGGATACCATAAAGCATGCTATAAAGTGTTCACAGCATTGTCATCTTCCAGGATAACTTCAGAAACTCACACTTCACATGAGACTTCAAATCTTGCTATTGAAGATGTTAAACAATCAGTGTCGTTCAGTCAGCCAACTCTATCTTCTCACCAGCTTAGATCATCTCAAATTGTGTTGTCTTCACCAACAGGTGTTTTAAAATGTGTATGCATGTTTTGCTCAAAGGCTACAAAAAAGCATAAGTATGAGAAACAGAAATTAATCCCATGTTTAAAAAGAATTTTGAAATTAATCCCATGTTTAAAAAGAATTTTGAAAATTAAGTGACAGTCTATGCATAGCTTCTTAAGGATGAAGCCATGTTCATCAGAATACATGATATTGACTTTGTTGCAAAGGAGGTTCGCTACCATAGGATCTGTTGAGTTGAGTACCAGAAGTGGGCTGAAAAGCTTCAGGCTCAACCAAAATGAAAAGCAGAAGACAATTTGGTATCCGAACAGAGAGGTACGTTCCTCAGCATTTGAAGGTATTTGTTGTTTGGTAGATGAGAAAATCCTTCATGACAAAAGTTTATTTGCTAAAGGACATTCATAATCAATTCATGTCATTGCTTAAAGAAATTGGAGGGCCTGAATATGAACACGAAGCAGGAACATTTACTCCACAGCACCTAGAGGCAAAACGTTTACAACATTATGGAATTGCCATACAGGAGGATGTGAAATGTCACCAGAGAACTATTATATTCAGTAGTTCCATGAGTGCAAAGATGGCTGTGAGAGAAGCATTCACTGAACAAAAGGACATAAGCATTCATGTAAGGGATGCAGATTTTGCTCTGCGCAAGGAGATATTAAGCACTAACAGACACACTCTCCCTGATCTTCAGCTCGGTATGGCCATAAAGAGCATGACTGGAAGTCGAAAGGTCATTGAAGTTCTAAATAGACTGGGTCATTGTGTCAGTTTTATAATACAGTTGAAGAACTTGAGACAGAACTGACATTTTCATCAGCAAGTGAATAGCGGGTAGTTCCGGACGAAATGAAACTATCACCTTTGTTAGCCACAGATAGGGCTGAAATGTTGTACCACTGCCACAGCATTTACCGGCGGTAAGTGCTCTTCCGCACCAAGCAGTACGGTTAGGAAGGGAGCGATTTTCACGCCTTGCACTCGCGGCTTTCTGCGGTTGCTGCTGCGGTATTTTCGCCACTGTAGATTTCACGCGGAAGCAGCAGGTTTCCCTTTTCCCTTAAGCGCGGCAGCTTTGTGATTCTCGCAGCATTGCAGCCAGGGGCGTAGCCACCGTGGGGCGGGGAAAGTTGCTGCCTTGTAAAAAAAGTTGTTCTTCGAGGGGCTTCTTCCATTCTCACTTGCGCGCCCTTCTCTTACCGGCATATACCAAGTTCACTAGCTTTAAAAAAACACCACGTGACGTTCACACGCCCCCACCCTATATAAGGTACCTAAACCCAACACAGTTCCTTCCAACCGTAAGCAATTAGGAAGAAAATTCCATGCGGGGTCGGAAGGGTGGGTGCTTGTGAGAATGTTGGAGCCATCTCGAAGAACCTTGTTTACAAGGCAGCAACCTTCCGTTCGCCTTCGAGTGGCTCCTCCCATTCTCACAAATGGGAGAATACCAAGCCTAGAAAGAGGTGGTGGGGGGAATTTTCTAACAAAATGACACTCCATGCAGGTTGGATCTACAGCCTGGGAGGGGGGCAGCAGGCAGGGGGCAGCCTGCTCTGGGGGGGTCCATTCAGCTGGGGGAGGATTGGTTGTTCAGTGTTGTCTCTGTTAGAAGGATGGACAGATCCTCCCTCTTCCCTTTGTGATCGCCCCATAGAGAGAAATGGGGATGCAGAGCAGCTACAATGAGGCAGAGAGCCATCCCAGCAAAGGGGAAGAATTTGTCCTTGGCACCCTAACGCACAAGAGAATTCACAGAAGAGCAATGATACTGTAGGCATTGTATATCAAGATGCTGGACAAGTTAATGATGTTGATGGTGGATGTGACAGTCAAGTGAATTCATCTAGCTCATATTCACGCAAAAGGAGGAGACGTGCATTGATTTGATGCAAGTGGTCTGGACAAGGAGCCATACCTAAAGAAACCAAAGATGTTGACGACACCTATAATTCCCCTGGATGATCAAAGGAGAAGTTCAGTTCCCTCAAATTATGCAAGCATCAAAACGTGCGATGTGCTGTGGATGATGTCACTGGCACTTCAGATTAAAGAAACACCAATGTGAGTGGGATGGAATTCAAAAGTAGTCAATTACCAACTTTCCCAGCAGAAGCTCTGGTACCTACCTCAGATCAACATCTCTCCACATCTGTCTCTGTGGTTGCAGAAACAATGAGAACTGCACAATGTATTGCAGCTGAGTGTTGTCAGACCTACATAATAGTAACATCTGACCTTGCTATTGCAAAACTGGCCTTAACCATACAAGCAGAAGAAGGCCCACACTTTGACAATCTCTTCATCTTACTTGGAGGATTTCACATACAAATGGCTTTCTACAAAGGTTTGGGGAAATATGTTGAGGAATCTATAGGGCCCCATGTACTCATAGAATCTGGAGTACTTGCTGTAGGATCACTGAAAGGATTTATTTCAGGGGTACATTTCAACCGATGTAACTGTCTACACCAAATCCTGTCAGTTGCCATGGAAATCTTGGATTTGAAGAGTACTTAAAAATCCGAGAAACTGAGCTGATGGTTTTTCTTGATGCATCAGAAGTGAGTGAATATTCCCTCGAACTGCAGGAGATTCTTGTGGGATATGAAGAGTACTGTAAGGCAACAGAAGGAGGTGTTCATGGGGAGACAGCAAAGTACTGGATGACTTACATAAATTTTTTTACATCTGTTCCGTGAGTTTTCAAGGAGCATTAGAACAGGAGATGTTGAACTGTACATCTGTTGCCTTCCAAGGCTTTCAAACCTATTCTTTGCTTTTAACCAACCAAACTATGTGAGATGGTTGGTGTGATTTCATGATGACTTACTGAAAATGGAAGACACTCATCCTGGAATCAAAACTGAATTCTGGAAGGGCGCATTTTCAATATGAAGAACATGTAAGAACCTTTCATGGAGTCCTATAGACTTGACCCTGGAACAAACTGCATGCTGATGCTGCAAACAGACTGAGAGGGATTACAGCATTCACTAACTCTATTTCTGCAAGACAAAGGTGGGCTAGAAGTCCACCAGACCCAGCCTACTGTCATATCTGTTTGACCAACTTCGGCTTTCCTGCAAGGAAGATGTATCTTGAGAGCTGCAACCTCACTTAATCAGAAAGAACACAAAAGATGTGAGGTCAGTGTATGAAAGCATCAAAGAACACCTCAATCCCTTTGATGGCAGTGTGAATAAGGATTACCTCTTCAATATCAGTTCTGGAAAAGCTGTATCAACTGCAACCATGAATTTCCTCCTGAATGTCAAAGAAATTGGTGAGAGCTATCAGAAAGCATTTATCACAGAGTGTGTAGTAGATCCTAGCAGATTTCTTAAGTCTACTATGTGACAGAAGGTGTCTTATTTTGCTTCAGAAGGTGTGAAGACAAAGAAAAAACATGTTGGTTGAAAAGTCCTTCAGATGAAGTTGGAGAGACCTAATGGGGAGAATTTTATACATCGCACTTGAGAGAAAAGTGGACATGGCACAAGTGCTGACAATACCCACTGACTCCCATACCTCTTGCTTTGTGTCATATTGATGGTATGATGAACAAATGTGACAAATCCACTCTCATGAGGCATCTGGAGCACTATGTTACCAGTGAGCCGCCAGCTACTATAGATTGTTTGATTGTAGATGGAATGTTTTTCCTCCACCTCCTTGGAGATCTGCCAGTCACGTTTGGTCAGCTCTCTCGACACATTTTGCGGAAACTGTGCCACATACCAGCTCAGCAAATTGACATTGTGTTTGACAGAACTGTTTCACGATCTATCAAAGATCAGGAGCGAGACAAAAGAGGTGACATGGAAGGTAGAGGATTTCAGTTTATGATTTCTGGTGCTGCTCAGAAAAGACCCGCTGACTTTCTGAAAGCACTCAGGAATGACAGCTTCAAATAATCTTTGGTTTCATACTTGGTTGACAACTGACAAGATGACAGCATGTCCACCATCCTTGGCACAAAGATAGTCTATGCTACATGTAATAACCTGTGCTATTCATTCAGGAGTGTAAATGGAAAAGTCACTTGAGAGCAGTCATGAAGAGGCAGACACGAATGGTTTTCCACTTGGATCAGATTTGTCCTCCAAGAAATGTTGTGATTCGAACATCAGACACAGATGTGATGGTTATCATTCTTGGAAACATGGAGAAAATCCCTAGAGGCACAAATGTGTGGCTAGAAGTAGGGTTGCAGTCTAAAAACAGACTGTTACATTGATATGACCGCTCTTGAAAGCCACTTGGGCTTGTCATTGTGCAAAGCCATTCCTGCTTTTCATGCATTTACTGGATGTGATTATACTGCCTTTTTTTCAAGAAAAGCAAAGGTGAGGCCATTTACCATGCTTGAAGGCAGTGTAAAGGCCCAGAAAGCCATCACCTCATTGGGTACAAAACAAGGAGTGGAAGAGAACGTATGTCTGGAGATTGAGAAGTTTGTCTGCACTATGCACGGTAACAAAACAATATCATCTGTGAATGACCTCAGGCTTGATACATTCTTAAAAAAGTACAAGCCCAAAGGAAATCGTCCCATGACAGCAATCAAAGGGATCAATGGCAGCTCACTTCCTCCATGTGCTTCCGTCATACATCTGAAGATTCGGTACACCAATCTAATTTGTGGAATTTGGAACAATGCAACTGAGAGCTGTCCACTAATTTTCCCTCTAGAACAAAATGGCTGGGAACTAGCTGATGGAAAGTATGTTCCTCATTGGATTAAATGAGAGCAAACCCCATCATCACTTGAGGACATTCTTCTTAGAGATGACATTGGAAGGTGTGTAAGTACTGCGGAGGAGAATGAGAGTAGTGACATGGAGTTGACAGATGCTGGGAGTGATCATGATGAAAATGCTGTATCTGAAGATGAAGTGTAACATGTTCAAGCGAATTGGTTGTGTGTGTTGTCAAGACATTGCCACAGATAACATTCTTTTTCGTTGTTCTACATAAAAACCTGAGGGTCCGTTTTGGCTGCTCAATAGAATGTATTTAACTTACTAATGTCATACATCATCCGTTCATTACACTGTTAGATCTTCAAGCATGTCACTGTTTCTCCCATCCTCAAAAAGCCCACCCTGGACTCATTCGACCCCTCTAGTTACCAGCCGGTCTCCCTCCTTCCCTTTGCCTCTAAGCTTCTGGAACGTGTTGTCTACTCCCACTGCCTGAACCTCCCCTCTGCCAATTCCTCCCTGGACCTTCTCCAATCTGGCTTCTGCCCCCTTCACTCCATGGACACTGCCCTTGCCAAGATCACCAATCATCTATTTGTCGCTAAATCTAAGCGTCTCTACTCCATTCTCGTCCTTCTTGAGGTCAACTCTCTGCTGCCTTCAACACTGTCGACCACTCACTCCTACTGGACTCGCTTCGCTCCTTGGGCTTCTGCGGCTCTGTCCTTGACTGGTTCTCCTCCTACCTCTCTGACCGCTCCTTTAATGTATCGCTTCCCAATTCCAGCTCCTCCTCCCTCCCCCTTTCAGTTGGGGTTTCCCAAGGGTTTGTCCTTGGCCCTCTTCTCTATATACACCCTTTCCCTTGGCAAACTCATTGCCTCCCACAGCTTCCAATATCATCTCTACGCTGACGACACTCAGCTCTACCTCTCTGCCCCCTCTCTCTTCCTTTCTGTCCACTCATGCCTCGTCAACTGTCTTGTGACATCTCCACCTGGATGTCCCAACGCCAGCTCAAGCTCAACATGGCCAAGGCTGAACTCCTTATTTTTCCTCCCTCCTCTTCCTCTCCTGCTTCCCTGTCCATCCGCATCGATGGAGCCACCATCTGTCCTGTTCCCCAAGTCCGTAGCTTTGGCTTCATCTTTGACACTCATCTTTCCTTTAAGCCTTACATTGACTCTGTTGCCAAGTCCTGCTGCTTGGCCCTCCATAACATCGCTCGGATCCGCCCCTTTCTATCTCCTCTGCCAAAACCCTTGTTCATGCCATCGTCATTTCTCGCCTCAACTACTGCAACCTTCTCCTCGCTGGCCTCCCTCGCTCTCACCTGTCCCCCCTTATCGCCATCCAAAACTCCTCTGCCAAGGTCATCCACTCAGCCCGTCGCTTTGACCACGTGCAGCCTCTCCTCTCTCCACTGGCTCCCCCCTCCCGAACGCATCCGGTTTAAACTCCTGGTATTCACCTATAAAACACTTCACAGCCAAGCTCCCCCCTATCTCTCAGCCCTAATCTCCTTACGCACTCCTGCACGCGCCCTCCCTCACTCTCCCCCATCTCCTATGCTCCCCTAACTACCTTCGTCCCTTTTCCCTCATTGCCCCCCATGCCTGGAACTCCCTCCCTACCCACATCCGCCTCACCTCTTCCCTCCGCACCTTCAAATCCCTCCTCAAGACCCACTTCTTCTGTGCCGCCTTTCCCAATGCCTGCTAGTTCTTTTTCCCTTAATACTTACGGTCTGCCCTCCTCTGCAGACTCCTGCCTAACTGTAACCGAGTGAAGCATGCGCACCTGAGACTTCGCAGCTGCTTGCATGTTTGTTTGCTTCTCCCTTGTCTTCCCTTTGTCCGCTCTCCTTGTCGCCCTCTCCTTGTCTTTTTAGATTGTAAGCCATAGGCAGGGACCACGTCTTTATCTTTGTTCTGTAAAGCACCAGGTACACGGCTGATGCTATACAAATGTTTATAATAATAATAATAATAATAATAATAATAATAATAATCTGTAAGTGTCTTTTGAAATGGTTGACCACAAGTAATGAGTAAAAGTTGTTCACTAAATCTGTTTGCTTGACTTAATTGTCTTCATATATTTTGAATAAAACTGACAAAAAATAATATAAGAGGAAGGGAGCTCTCTGTGTGTGATAGATTAACTGAAGATGACCAGTGCTATGTAGGATATACCCTACATATGCCTTTCAAATGTGGCCCTCCAAATCATGTCAGATTGTCTGCACATAATGGGTGATTTTAGACGTGACGTGACGGCCTTCGCCCCGTCACGGAATCACCGTGGGGATTCCCTGCCGGGATCACTCCAGCATGTCCAACAGACATGCTGGCTGATCCCGGCGGGGAATCGGGGAGGGGGCGGGCCGCACGGTGCAACGTGCGACCGCACGGCCCTGCACCCCCACGCTCCCCCGCCGCCTGCCCTCTGGGGAGACGGGCCGGCGCCATGGCCAATGCGGCTGCAGCGCCCGCCCGCATTGACCATGGCCCGGAATCCCGCCGGCTGCCAGACGGGATGATCCCCTTCATCGCGGCGGGGAATCACATTCACCACGCGATCGGCGCCAGCCCTGCCGATTGTGTGGTGAATGTGATTCCCCGCCACGATTGACTGTGGTTAACATCTGGGGGGGAACTTCTGGTTCCCCAACAGACGTTATGAGGCCATTCCCCACCACAGGGTATTGACTGTGGTTGAGCGTGGTCTCGTAACGTCTGAAAATACCCAGTGTGTCAGGGCATATTGCAATAAACAGTACCATTGGTTTCTGCTGTAAACCTTATGGTGTAAACTCATGATATTGGGGTGAGGCGGGGGACACTTAGGGTATTTTCAGACGTTACGAGATCACACTCCACCACAGACAATCCCCTGTGTTGGGGAATGGTCCCGTAATGTATGTTTGATCCCCGCCAGATGTTCACCACAGTGAACCACTGGTGGGGATCAAAATAACCACGCTTTCGAGGATGGTCCGGGGACCATCTCCAAAAGCATGGTCAGAGTGATTCCCGCCAGGGGTGAACACCCAGCGGGAATCATCTTGTGCCCCCAACAGACGTAGTTGAGCATGGTAACGTCTCGTCTGGCCCCTGACCACTGCCCAGAATCAACGGCCATACTTGCCACCAATTCTGGGTCGTGATTAATACCCCGGGGGATGGGCGGGCGCCGCGGCTGCATTGGCCGCTGCACCCACCCATCTCCTGGAGGGTGGGTGGCCTCGGAAGCGTGTGGGTGCGGGGCTGTGCAGGCGCACGTTGCGCCGCACCGCCCTGCCCCACGCCCTCCCTGATTCCCTGGCGGAATCTGCTGGCTCGTCTGTTGACGGGCCGGTCTGATTCCGCCAGGGAGTCATTTGGGTGATTCCATGACGGGGCCAATAGGGCCCCTGTCACGTCTGAAATCACCCGTAGAGAGCATATGATTTTGGTATCATCCATTTAAACTCTCCTGCGCCAGAGAAACTGACTGACTAATAACTGTATTCATAAATAGCTGAAAAATAATGAATGTGATTGATTTGAAATGGACTCCAGATTAAGAAAAAATTGACAGTTTATTAGTATAACAACTGAAAAACAGAAATACAAAACAACCCCCCATGGTACTGGGGGTCACCATGACCCCTCATGTAAAGTAGCATAGCTAACAAAAATGGTACAAGGGGGTCATGTTGACCCCCTCCAATCCCAGAAAAGGAGAAGAGGAGCCCGCTCAAAAGTCTTGAGTTTACAGTAGGATGGCCAGATATGCCAATTTTAGAGGACATTAATGAAAAATACAGGTTGCAGGGCTTCATTGTTTTCAAGTGAGCTGCAAAGCTCCCAGTAAATGCAGGGGTCATCAACACCCCAGTGCAGAATGAATAGGTATTTTTCCAACACAGCGCTGCTAATGGCTGTGATAAAAAAAACAGTGTCAAGAGTTCACTCTAAATAGGTCTTAACTGCTGTGTAAAGATAAGGAACAATAGAAGTTGACAAGTTGACCTTTCACTGGGGGTCAGTGTAACCCTCCAAAGCATTGTATGATTTTATTTATCTAAGACACATGTATTTTAAGAATATGTGTGCAAAGGGTCAACATGACCAGTGCAAAGGGCGTATAGTGCTTTCATTTCCCTATTGACTTACATTGGGGGTCGAAAGGACCCCAGATGATGAAATGATAAAAATCTCCATTTTAAAAAAATGGGGAGGGGGGAGGAACATGAAACAACACAGGACAGTTGACCTCACACTTCTTGAGAAATACATGCGGGGAGGAGTGGTTCAGGCTTGCCAAAACAGCTTTATGACTTTTTTAGCAGCCGTTGGGGTCAGAAAACCCATGGAAACGCAGTTAAAATCTTGTTAGTCTTTAGGTGACAGAAAATGTTTTGACACAAAATGCATAGGTTTCCAATCATATACCTTATAAGGTGCACAAATAGCCTGATTGGGGAAGACCCCCCCTTAAAAGGATGTCAGATTGAGGGGAAGACACCTCCCCCCCACAAAAAAACCCCACTGGCAGAATTAATATTTTATTATATTAGGCCAGATTTCCACACAAATTAGCATTGTTTTTTGGCATGAACCCAGTGATATAAATGGACAGTAGTTGGGGTGAGGGCACTCTGAGAGGGTCTGATTTGGGTTTGTCCCACAATAACTCTCAGATTTTATATTTTATGTATCCGGACACATTTCTGAAAAAAATGGCACAAGTTTCAACCATGCACCTTATGACGTAAGTTGAAGGTCCTTTTGGGGTATTTTGGGGTGCCCTATAGCCTAAACGCCCACAAGTTGCCTAATAAGACTTACATTTCTGGTATATATGTACAAAAGCCCATCTGGGTCAATGGTTGGAAATTCTGTACCTTATGACGAGGGTAAACCCGTCACGGGCTCTTGCTCTAAATGGAGCAACTCTGGAGTAAGTGGTTTACAGATCACGGCTGTAATACTTTCCTTTTTCTTTGCTTGAAATTACTTTACGCTCAGTATAAAGATACTAATCTTAATCATACAAATGATATTTTTATTAAAACTATATTTTTATTAACTTATTTATTGGGAAGTGAACATATTTGGGAGAGCTGTGAAGAGGGGAAAAAAGGGGGTCTTGGGGAGCTGTGACTATGGAATAATGTCGGCATATTTATATATTCTTCTGGCTCATCCATTATTTTGATAAGTACAAGGCTGTTGGCCCATATCAAAACATCTCAACAACTTCAGTATTTGTTGTGTTTTACTTGTATTAATTTTTGCTAAGTTTATCAGGCAGTGTTTTGCAGAGTATGTTAATTCCTCCATTATTAGATATTCTATTAACAGGGCTTGTTTACCCCCTCTCCCCTGTTCTGCATTAGGAGACATTGCCTGTGTTTGCAGATTTAGATTAGCTTTATTTGCTGTGTAGAATAGGAACTGAAGTAGCTTCTTTATTCCTGGCTTAAATCTACCTAACAGGCCTATTTCCAATACAGTGTATGTCTTTTTAAAGTCATGTTCTAGTTCCAAACCTAATATTTTATTTCTTTCAAAACTGATTTCTAGAATATTTTTACCATACAATGTTCCCATATCATATGTATAAAAGGGAGCCTGTCTGTTTTACACTTAATACAAATATCTGGTGCTGTTTTATGTATCTTCTAAACCTATATTCTGTGAAGCAGATAGTATTATGCTTTCATTATTTGGTTAGTATTTTAGCGCCAACAACTACCATTTGTAATATTTTGTTCCATTCTTTGGCTGCTGTTCCACATCCATAGTCTGTACCCCATAGTTTAATAGCTTTATGTGGTGCATCTTTTAAGTACATGGTCATAAGATTATATGTTCTAGGCAAATTCTTGACTGCTGATGCTTCAAGGCCAGTAATTTTGTTGGAACCTTCCTATTCTGAAAGTGTTTTAATAAGTCTGTATAAATGTACATTGTGTGTTCTTTTCTTTAGTATGTAGTCTACATCCATTTGTTTGATCCTTGTCAAAATCTTCCCACCAACAATAAGTTGGTCCAATAAAAGATATCGTTTAAACTATTTTGTCTCCATCTCTGTCACTTGGGACCAACATGGCAACCACACTCTCACTATAGTGATATTTAAATCCTTCCTTGCTCTACCCAGGTATGAAAGAGCTATTGGTACTTATTTTTGATATTATTGACCTGTTCAGTTTGGTTGTTTACTTAAATGTTCCTATTTCATGTGTGCATTCGTATATAGTGTTGTTTCATGGACGATGGTATAATGGTTCTAGCATTTGACTAAGTAGTGTGATTGGTTTACCAGCTTCTGTACTGTGTCTCACCCTTTTGGTGTTTCTCCATTTGAGAGCCTCTGCCTTCAAGCATGCCACTGTCTTCCCCCATCCTCAAAAAGCCCACCCTGGACCCATCTGACCCCTCTAGTTACCGGCCAGTATCCCTCCTTCCCTTTGCCTCAAAGCTTCTGAAACGTGTTGTCTACTCCCGCTGCCTGAACCTCCTCTCTGCCAACTCCTCCCTGGACCCTCTCCAATCCGGCTTCC
>QEPC01002450.1:1438246-1458693 GCA_003113815.1 Sphenodon punctatus
CCCCTCCCTCACTCTCCCTCGTTTCTCCTGCTCATCTAACTGCCTTCGACCCTTCTCCCTCGCTGCCCCCCATACCTGGAACTCCCTCCCTGCCCACATCCGCCTTGCCCCCTCACTCCGCTCCTTCAAATCCCTCCTCAAGACCCACCTTTTCCTCGCTGCCTTTCCCAATGCCGGATAGTCTTTCCCCGTACACTTACTGTCTGCCCTCCTCTGCAGACTGCTGCCACTAACCTCTTTGTAACCAAACCAAGCATACGCACCTGAGACTTCACATCCACTTGAATGTTTGTTTGTCTTCTCCCCTGTCTCTCCCACTGCCCCGTCTCCCCCTCTTTGTCTTTTAGATTGTAAGCCACAGGCAGGGACCGCGTCTAATTCTATGTTCTGTACAGCACCAGGTCACACGACTGGCGCTATATAAATGTTTATAATAATAATAATAATTAATAATAATTCTAGTATTTATCTGATTTTTGTGCTGCTCTGTAGTCCCTCTTAAAATCTGGTAAGGCCTTCCCTCCCTTTGTAACTCAGTGTTCCGACTATTCCATATTTCTTGGTTTCTGATTTTGACCAGAAACCTTTAGCTTTACTATAGCTATATTAATTTGCTTTGAGCACGTGTGAATGAGATTATTGAGATGGAGTCTAGGACCCTGGGCAATACATTCATTTTAAGAGCTTGACTTCTGCCAATTAAAGCTAAAGGTAAAAACGCCCACCTTATCTAGGTCATTTGTGTGTGTGTGTTTGTTTGTTTTTAAAAAAAATAATTCAATGGCTCAATATTTTGTTTAATAAGCTCTTCTGCTTAAGGTGAAACATTAATGCCTAGGTATCTATTGTTTCTTCTATCCTTATAAGATTAGTCAGGGACACTGCTTTTCCTTCTCATCCAAGGGTGATGATGCCACTGTGATCCCCACTTCCTTTTACTTCTAGGTTGGGTATTTAGATCACTATAACTAAGTTGGAGTATTATGACAATACTGAATCTGTAGCAGAGAGAGCAGACACTTGTTTGTTTCTCCAGTAACATAAGCAAACTCCACTGGCTTGATATTAGATTCTGGGTAAATTCAAAGAGCTATATCTTCATTTGACAATTTTCAGGATCATAACTTTTCCTATCACCTACTGAGCCAAATGTTTTTGTAAGAGTGATGTAGGCTCTTTTCACATGGGTGCCCCCCCACATGTCTGCGGGTGGGGGAGGGGCACCTATGCGAATGCTGCAGCATGTGCGTGGGGGATGGGTGAGAGCCCATGGGAACACTGTGGGTGAGGGTATGTGCATGCTTCCGCGCTCCACCCACCTTCATCCATACACAGAGCAACAGGTGACAATGCCGGTTGCTCCATGCGTGGAGATGGGTGTGCGCCCGTGGGAATGGCCACCCACCCACCTTCACTAGCGCACATCTATGCTCGCACCCACTGTAGCCCGTGTGAAAAGGACCGTAGTTGAACAGACCTAGATGAGATTTCTCTTTTTTTAGACTAAACTCAGTGATTTTTTAAAAATTTCATTTTGACCTAAACAACTTTTCAAAGAAAGTTTTTGTACAGTAGCAGTGTAGTTTTTAAAATAAAACAAATGCAAAGTGAATGCTCCTCTGTAACGGAAGTTGGTCCAGCAGAACCATGAGTCTTTTCAGGACCGGGCCTCTAAAGTCACTATTGTACCTCTGCAGTCTACTATGACTCTGTCTCCTAGCTATTTTCTTGCCCCCCCTACTCCGCCGCCTCTCCCCCTCCAGTTATCCCTCTCACTAGGCCTCTGGTGTTGACTGGTCATCTCCCACCTTTCTAGTCTTAAATTCCCAAATCTTCTTTCTGTGTGCTGCACTGCCCTAAGAATTAACTCTGGGGGCGTAATTATAATGGGGACAGGCAATGCAGCTGCTACAACAGGGCCTATGAGCCTGAGGGAGTCACACTCCCTGGTGCAGGGGACTACCGTCTACGTTCCCTCTGTTGTTGCTGCTGCCACCTGTGACTCCTGGAGAGCCAGGGCTTGGAGGATGGGTTGGAGAACAGGGTGGGGCTAGAACCTGTGGGTGGGGTGTTACTGAAGTGCAGGCAGATGATGCAGAAGGGCAGGAGCTGGCTGGCCAGAATGAGAGGTGTGCAAGTGGGTGGGGAAGGATCTGCCTCTCAGCCTTGCAGTGCCCCCGACATGCTCTGTGTAATTCTTACTCTGGACATGGGCTTCCCATGCCCTCCCCCTGCCTCCCGATCTCTAAGCACTTTCTTCCACACGTTCTCTGGGCTCCTGCTCCACAACCNCAAATCCCCACACATTCCCCTCTCTGATACCCCACCCCTGGCACCCTTCATTCCCACTGTCACCACCGCTTTCTCTCCCTCCCTTACCTCCCCAGGCATGTTCCTTGGTTTTCTTTCCCACCCTGGCTCCTTGCACCCTCCCCAAGCTCCTGTTGGTTCCTCTCCCCATCCTTCTCGCTCATGGTTCGCCCTCTCTGTGTCCACACCTCTCATTTCCCCCTGCCCCAGGGGATCAGAACGATGAGGGGGAGCATTTTCATCTTTAGCACCGGGGCCCACTTATGGGCTGCTATGCCACTGGTTGGTTTCCTTCTGGGCTCCTGAATAAGAAATTGGTTCTTCCCCCTTCTAAGGGCATGATGGGATACTCCAACACATTTTGGACTCCCCATGTCTGCACGCAACATCACTTCCCTATTGACAGTTACCCTCAATTCCCTGTGGCACTTCAGAGTCCAGCCTGGCTACCATGCCCCATCACCACATTGGTTGACATGCCCTGTGTTTGGGATTCCACAGACACCAGAGAGGAGTCCCTCTGTATATGATTTGATTCCCCAGGCTGTCGCTCCCCAGCTGTCCAGTTCCCTTGTCCCTGGCTAAGCTATTAGGACCTCACTTGTTCCCCTGCAGACCTTGCTGTTGTCACATTTGTGTAGGCATGTCCCAAAAGACCACATGGCAAGGGGGTTGGTATAGAAAGGGCACTGGCTGCAACTTTATTGAATACAGCATCACCCATGGTGTCTCGTATCAGGGTACACGTTGCTATATCCCGGGGCGCCCCAAATATCTGAAGTTCTACTCCTACTTGTCTATGGGCAGCCTCTGTGCCAATATCAGAAAGGGAACCGTAACTGGCTTCGATGCCAACTAAAATCCTGGAATAGGGGCTAAGCAGTTGCATCCGGCCTCTTCCTTATGCTGGTCCTTCCCACAAAGTGGGACCATCCCTGCCCCCTTGGGGGACAAGGGAACTTGAGGATAGGGGGAGGCAGCCCTGCCCAGCCGTACACAGCCCAGTCCGGGACCTCCCCCCATCCCCTGGCTGTTAATAGCCATTGCATAATTATATCCACCTGCCCAACTGGGCATTGTACTTTTTTGGGTTCCCTGTCTGATATTTGCCACAAGAAGTGTGTGTGGGGGGGAGAGGGTGAGGCAATCTTGCCACCCCATGCCCCCTTCCCCACACAGGAATGCTCAGCTGCTCCTGGAGCCTAAGCCTAATGTTGCTGAGCCAAAATGTCATTTTCTTCATCTGACAGGTGCACACCATCCCAAATGCAAAGTGACTCCTCTTTAAACCTAATTCTCTGGTGAGGCACTGTGCACCTGCCAGTGCCCTCCAACAGTTTACCCATCGCCTTGTTAATCTTAATCCTAACCTGGTCCATTTTTCCGAGGTTGAGATCATAACGCCGTGACCTACAGTCCAGCAGATTGGACCACCATATCTCAATGTCTGGCCAGGGTTGCTTCATGACTCTAATGTCGGTTTGCATCATTCTCAGGAGGCCGCGTCCCTTGACCAGCCCCAGGTTGTTCTCCCCCAGGTGTATGACCAAGAGGTCTGGATGGCTAAATTTGCTGGTCCTTTCTTTCAAGCTGGGCAGGAGGCTGGCCCAGTGCATGCCACCAGTCCCTAGCCATCCTCCGTAGCCCAGCTGAGTTCCAAAGCTGATTGCAGTGTCCCTCTGGCCAGTCCATCGCACAGTACTGTGTCCGCAAATCCTGATGAACATTTTCTCCTTAAAATCTGGGGTGAAGAAACAAGTACAAGTTAGGCATGTGTGAGTTTCTAAGCCTGCTCAATTTACCTTGTGTATGTACAATAGGCTGCTGACTTCCATCTGCCTATACTCTTAGTAGCCTCTGCTAACAGGCCCCCTTCCGCCACTGTGCTGGCTGCCCCAGTCCTAAAGGAATGCGAACCAAAGTTTTTGGGCAATAAATCTAGACTGTGCAAGCCTGACCTGAACACTGACATGAACTGGAATTTAGTGAGTGGTGAGCCGTCCATGTACATAAAGAGATGGCTCCTAGTGAGGCCTCTCCATTCCAGATAGCGGCGTGTATTGGCAAGACTAGCCAGGTACCAGATATATTGGGGAACTACCCCATCGTGCAGCTCCACATGTTGCACACCTGGGGTGGGGAGGGGGTCTGGGATCTAGGTCCATCCTATGCAAATGATGCCTTCTGCTTTTTAGCAGGGGCTTTTCCTTCTCACAATAGCCCCCAGAATTCCCTGGGTTTTGTAGCTCACCATGGACAGCTAGCTCTTCCCTTGGGAATTTCACCCCTACATCTCTTGGTGGAACCCTTCTGCACCCTGCTGCATTCCTTGATGGTCCTCCTGCTAAACTGGGGACTTCCCACATATATTCCTAACTTTCAAGCAGTCCGGTAAATTTAATCTGATGCTATGGTTCATTGGCTCGCTACCGTGTAGCAGATTGATAGCATTCAGTACCAAAATCAATGATCAAACTACTCCTGGAGCATTTAGGTGCTCTTGGCAATGTTCTGTACCCAATGGAGATGTGGCTTATGTGTCCACAATCAACAAGAGATAGACCGTCCTTTGTTCAGGGGAAGCCCACTTACATGATGCTGTTATCGTGACTATCAAATGGGATTTATCTGCCACCACACCCAGTTAAATCTTGAATAAGCAAGTCTCTACAACTTGTGCTAAGAGCCAGCTTCCATAGTTTGGTTATAGCAGAATCGCACACACTTGCAGGTCCGTGTACAGAGAGGAGCAGGTAACCCATACTTCCCATGATGTACTAATTCATTGTCCTGTTATGTTTCATTAGACCATTCAGATCACTGTATTATGTGATAGGCAATTGAGACTACATAAGTCCCTATTCAAGAAGGAACGTAACCATATGCTTTAATCTTAAATTCAATAGGATATATGTAGGTACCCACCTGAAATAAAGAGCCTCAGTGAGGCAGAATCTTGGAAAACAGCAATAAATTGCTACAGAAATGTACTAAGGAGTTGGGAATATCCAAGTATCCAGTAGTGTCCTTACTCTCATAGTAATGGATTGACCAGCTTCATCCATATCTGTTACTGTTATGTATTTCACTATAATAATAATAATTATTATTATTATTTGATCAATTTATGTCCACAGCTGGATTTGCTTGCATTTCTTGTGTTATCTTTCATTTAAAGAAATGGCCAATTTTAAATAAGCACTTAATTCATCCTAAAATTTCCAGAAGGTTTTTATTTATTTTTAGTTTGCATGCATGCATTTAAGGCTTAGACAGAGGTCTAAACAGCTATAATTTTATTGTATTTTTAGGCAATTTCATCTATTAGACCATCAGCCCGATTCACACTATTGCCAGAATTTTCAACAGCTTGTTTAAATTCATGAACAATATGTCTGCCTTCCTTTATCTGACTACTTTGTCTAGGGATAGTTGATTATGTCCAGTACAGTCGACAAAGCTTCCTGCTAACATTGTGAAGAAATCGTGAACAAATTTGTTTGTCATGATTCCATACAGATATGGTCACATGGCAAAATTTACAAATTAAAAATAATTTCTGATGTTCCCACCAAACTTCTAAATAATTTATATAACTATTTAAATAATTTAGCAGTTTGTCTTGTTTTATTGACAATGTCAACATTGATCAAGGTAATTAAATTGTAATTGTCTCATTTACAGACTTTTTTTTCCAAAAGAGTAGCCCAAAGTATATACAAGACTTCCTGTGTTTATTTCCCATTCCGTTCTTGTGAAAAATTCTCAATAAGCAGTGGGAACAGGAAGTGAATGATAGCATAGGAAGTAAATAGCAGTCAGTTTCACGAAAGATAATCATCACTTTCTGTTTGTTAGTCTGTGTGTGTGCATGCATTAAAACAGTTTTATAAAATAAGTGGGTGGATGCTGGTTTTCATCAGATTCCCTAGACATCACCCAGTAAACTGGACAGAAAATAACAGAATGTAAAGATATAACCTTTGCTTCTAAGGTCAAATAATTGTGATTGTCTACAGTTGATGAAAGTTTAATATCCTGTTTCATTAAAAATTCTCAGAACATTGAACATAAGTCAACATTCCATGGAGAAAAAAAGTATTATGCAGCTTGCATGTGTGCATATCTGCATATCGGAGCACAAAATATTGACATGATAATTGCAGTCAAGCCTGAATGAACAGTGGCCTGTGGGAATTCAGCTGGTGTTGTACCAACTGGATGGCTGCTCAGGACACAGTTTGAAATGCAAGGTGCAAGTTAGCACTTTATTCAGCACAGGCAGGCATCATTTAAAAATCCTTGGGGGAAACCCTGGTGATGTGCAGATGTTAAAACAGTCTGTTCTGAAGTGCTGATATTTTTGAACACTATATGAGACTTAGATATTCTAGATGAAAAATGCTTACAAGATTAAGAGCAAAATATGACACTGAAAAATTTCACGTTAGCACACTACTCACAGCATACAGAAATATCTAAAAAGCCTTCCATGTGTACAGCTTTTTAAAAAGTATAATAAATCCATTGCTTAATAGAGCCACTCAACTTATAGATACAAAAAAGAAAAATCACTTTTCTTAAATGAAATGTTTCTATTGTGATGCATACAATATAATAAATATTATAGAGCAAGATATACCAGTAGTAAAATAGATCATTTGGAATTTTCTTAAGACTGCACATAATGGAGAATTATCTTTTCCCTCCGTTTATCAATTAGTTTGATTTTGTTTAAATATTTATTTACTTTTGTTTGTTTTATAAAGGAGTATTCAAATAGGCCACGTGGTCATGCTTTTAAAAAAAGATAGCTGGCCTCTACATTAGGTGTTGCATGATCGGCATTCTGATAAGTGTTTTCCTTTTCCTCCCACGTTTTCTAAATCAATTTTAAGTGCAGCTCTCTAGGTATTTCAAAACCAAGAAAATTCTTGCATGTTATGGAAATTATAAAGTCTAGGTTAACTACTAAGTGTTGGGTTAAGCGTTAGGATGTAAACGAGAAGAAACTGATATATTGGGACATCAGGATTAATTACCTTCTTTTTCAGTTCCTATATTTAATATGTATTGAGATGCACAGTAAAGTTTCCAGTCAACATTATAGGATTTGCTTCTATTCATATTCCTTGATCTTACAGCTGATGTCTTGTGGGTACAGGGATTTGTCTGTGTAGTCAGTTGTAGTATAAGGAGAAGGAGTGTAGTATTCTAACACATATGCACATAATAGTAAACCTTATATTTCCTTGATTCTCCATACTGATGTCAGTGAGGGCACTTTTTTCATTCAGTACATTTGCAAAATAGCAAAAAAGTCTAGAAATGAGAAGGGGGCAGTGATTCCACCATCAAACTTACAATTTAGTTATTAGAACCTTTCAAGTTACTTTGCTCTCCCTTCTCCCTCTTATGAACTCATCGTTGTTGTACGAAAGGGAAGGAGGAGCATAAACCTGATCCTGCAAATCATGCAAGCACCTGCTTAATTCTAAGCATGTCCTGCATGCTCAAATTCAGGATCCATTTAAGTCCATGACTTTTGGCAGGATTAGAAATGGAGCATCTCGCAAGACAGAGATGTTTCACAAGAAAGTATATATTTGTTAGCAGTTTGATTTTATTTGGAATTGCAATAATACATTTTAAAAAGAGAATAAAACATGATTTGACTACTCAGCTCAGTGTTTGCGAAGTTCCTCCAGTAATGGAAAACACAGATGTTAAGATGACATGAGGATTGAAAGCCCTTAATACCACAGCCTTTATTAGTTACATCAGTTTCATGAAAACAGGTTTAACATAAGCCTACATTTGGTGAGCTCCTGTGTTTTTGTTTTGCAGATTAATGACTATTTGGGTGATAGGTACAAATAAAGACCTGTAGTCCAGTCCAAAATCTTACTTTCCCTTACTGTTTTGTAAACTTATTATATGAAACATAATATTTTGTAAATGCCAGTGAACTTTACTTTTGGAAAACCCCTGTTTTTTAATGCAGGTTCTATTTTCACACCTCATTCATAGTTAAATGTTCGTTCATAGTCTCTAATATTTCATTTTTGACAACTCATTAAAAATGGGCCAAACCCCAGAAAATATGGTTCTGTCACGTTGTATAATATATAGTGTGGGCCATAACACAATAAAAAATTGTTAGCTAATGATTTAGAATAATTTCTTAGATTTTTGGCTTTTGGTGGAAGTCAAAACTGAATGTGGATAATCCATGTGGCTATCTACAGCTATGATAAACATTTTAAATAGGGGGTACTCGTGGGAAAAGTGATTGGAGCTTAAAACTTGTACAAATTGACAGCCTCTCTTCACTCCATTTTTCATCCTAAAGAAGTCTGCAAATATTCTTAGCTCACATCATTATTGCTCATCAGCGGTTCTAATTAGCTAAACAGGAGTTTGTCTCAGTCATTGATCATCATCAACTTCTTGACAGTGCCTGAATATTTTCCTTCTTATTTGGGTGAATTCTTTTTAACATACAGTAAATATATAAAGGATATATTAATGGAAACAGCCAAAGATTATTTTTTCTCTGTACTGTGTGTTCTTTATAAGGCATAAGCCTCCCCCTCCCATGTTAATCAGACTTTGTCCTTAAATTGCAACAGTACATCCCAAAATACTGTAGTATCTCTAGCATACGGCAGTATTACCTAGTGTCTCTTTTGGGAGCATCCCTGTAATGAGTATTGGAAGTTATCCTATACCACCAGGAGGAGCTGCTGATAATATTCCATATGAGGCCTTAATTTATGCCACAAGCCTTTTGTCACACCATTGTGTATTTTATATTATAGTCATCAAACTAGCTGTTTTTCCTCATAGTTATTGAGATAACTAATTGAGGCATGTTTCTGGTGGTATTCTCATAGATTATGGTATGTATCCTTTGTCTGTTGCCTAAAAAAATACATTTAAAAAATCCGTAACATTTTGAATTAATACAAGAATACCCCCCTCCCCCCCGGGATGTGGATTAGTGCTTACAGTCAGGGTTGGCTTTAGTCCTTGTGGAGTCCTGGGACACCCATGCTGTACATGTTGGGTGTCCCATTCCTGCCATGTTATGTGCAGTACTGGCAGGAGTGGGACACCCACCCAACTGTTCCCCGCTCCCTTCCCAATATGCCTTCGTGGCTGGCTAAATGCACAAGCTGTAAGGGCTACCAGCTACCTAACCACTCAACAGCTATGTGACTTCTGTCCAGTGTCAGAGGCTGGGATGTAAAGAGCACAAGCAGCTGGCTGGCAGCTGAGAGCCTTGCACTGTACAGGGCCACCAGCTGCCCGTCTGATTACCCAGTTTCTTCTGACCCCTTCGGAAGATCCAGTGTGGAAGGGAGGGAGGAGTGCAAGGATAAGAGCTGCAAGGTGGGCAGGTGACTGGGCAGGCACCCTGTTAAGGCATGAGGCCCTGGACAGCTGTCACAAGGCTATCCTTGCTTGTAATCCTCTTCATTGCCAGTTTTGTTAAAGAGCTACAATACTCTCAGAACCAGTATTCAACAAGGAGATATCCTAAATGTCCTAAAGCATTTGTATATGGATGTTGGTTTGTTTTGAAGTTCCCAAAGAACTAGCCTTCCAACAAATAAACTCCATACATGCAGATGATCTGGGAGAGGAAGAACCCTGATTGAGACATCATCAGCAGTTGAATCAATCGACACACTTCACTGTGGCCTCGCAGGGGTGTCCTCAGCAGGAAGTTACCCTGATGGGGAATGGGTTTATGGACAATATAGAGGGGAGCACTAGTGATCACGGAATATCAGCAAGTGTCTCTGTGTCGGTTCTCGGTTCTTTTTCCCATTGAAGTCAATGGGAAAGAGAACCAAGAATCGACCGGCTGAAACCCAGGGATCCGCGACCGATCTGGGATCCCCACTCCCGGCCTCGGAGGGTGGGATCCATTACCCCTAATACCTCCACCCGCTGGGGACCAGCTTTACCCGCCCCCCCCCGACACACACTCCCCGGGCCCCTGTACTTACTGCTACAGCGCTGCCGGTCTAGATCTGGAGAATGGGGGTGACTCGGAGTGAGGAGCGGTTACTGACTGAGCTGCTGGCTCTGCTGCTGGCAGCCAGGAGTCCTCTGCTGCTGGCCGTTCCTCACTCCGAGTCATCTCTATCCTCCAGTGGACCAGCAGCGCTGCAGCAGTAAGTACAGGGGCCCAGGGAGTGGGGACGTAAGGCTGGGCCCTGGGGGGTGGGTGTGTTAGAGGTAATAGATCCCCACCCCCACCCTCTGAGGCTGGGAGTGAGGTGGAGGAGGTTTCCCCAGCCAGCTGGCTCTTACCATTGAAGTCAATGGGAGGATTTCCCATTGAAGTCAATGGAAACATAAGATCTGAAAATTGAGGACTGAGATGGGCCCAATTTTCGGATCTTTCAGTTTTAACCAAAACAGACATTTTCAGGCTGTTTTGGTTAAAACTGAAAGTCCCACCCCTACTTAGGTTCTAAGCTCCTTGAAAATAGTGATCTGTCATTATTTGTCTTTAACTCTTATGCTACAGTTGCGAGAATTGCAATACTGATGCAAGAATGCACTTAAGCACGTGCTTTTCTTTAAAGCTTACAAATAATCCATAACGCAGTCAAAATCTTCGACACGAGGTAACTAACCTTGGAAGATTTTGATAACAGCTGCCAGAAATACAAATGTTGTAGACACCAGCTCAGTCTTGCAATGTCCGAATTGTCAGATTGGAACATTGAGATTTAGCATGGTGCGGTGGATAAGGTGCTGGATGTGGACCTTGGAAGCCAGGGTTGAAATCCCACCCTAGCCATGAATTCACTGAGTGACCTTAGGCAAGTCACAACCTCTCAGCCTAGAGAGAGCCAGTGTGGTGTAATGGATAAGGTGCTGGTCCTGGTCCTGGTAAGCCAGGGTTCAAATCCTGCCCTAGCCATAAACTCACTGGGTGGGCTTGGGCAAGTCGCAACCTCTCAGTCTCAGTTCTCCATCTGTAAAATGGGGAAGTGTGTATCTTTCTCTCCCTGTGTTCCCCTAACCCATGTCTATCCTACATTGTAAGCCCTGGCTCACACTTTTGGTCAGAGACCTGTCTCTAAAATGTATGACTGTAAAGCACTGCATATGCCTACTAGCACTGTAGAAATGATTAATAAAAGTAGTAGCACCACCACCACCACCACGAGCAATGAGAGATGAACTTAAGAGTTCTACTTAAGAACAAATAGAGATTTATAGGTTGGAACCAATACCTGTTATGACATCCGAAATTAACTGGAAGCCAGTGTAGTCCATGGTAACAGTAAACGGGGGTGTAAAAAGAGTTCTGTGTCTGGGGAATAGGAAAGGGGGCTCTGTCTGCTAGAGGCCCTGTTTATAAAGACTCTGATTTCATGCAGCTTTTTGGCAGCTTCCTCCACCTCTTTATAGAGGGTTAGCACACGTGTTAACATGTCACCATCATGTGTTTTTACCACAACTCTATGTTTCAGGGGAGGGGGGCACTGTGGAGGCATGTCTGTGGCAGTGTCCGCCTCCATTTAAATCCACTGGAGCAGGCCTGGGAGTGGCAGCTGACACTCGTCAGGGAGGGGCACCGAACTAATGTGCCCACAGCCGGAGAGCCATCCTGCTGTCCATATGCCCTGAGTGGGGCAGGGAGCTAAACAAAAGTGTGGGCGGCTGGCCCCTCCTTGTTCCCAGCACCCCATCCCCGTACAAGGTGGAGATGGCAGGGCTGAACACACAGGCTAGCCCATGTTGGGGCCCTTAGCTTGGGCTGCTTCCTCAGAGATTTTTCAAGGACACAGCCCAGGCTAACCATCTACTCGCCTTGGGGCAATCCTGGGCTAACATCTGGTGACACGTAAACATACCTGCTGGTGGGTCCTGGGCCAAAATGGGCCACTGTTGCATGTGTTTTTACCTATAGTTTATTTATTCCTTATTTATTTCTTCATATTTCTTGACAGCCCCCTCATGCCTACCGCATCCCGGGGCAGCTCACAGCAAGTAAAACAATAATAAAAGCTCATAAAACATTATAAAATAATAATTAAAAAGTAATTCCCCCCCCAACATTTATTATACACCCCAACCCCCCCTTCCCTCCCCTCCCCTCCCCTCCCCTCCGAAGGCCTGGGTGAAAAGCCAGGTCTTACAGGCTCGATGAAAAGCCATCAGACCTGGGGCCAGGTGAGCTTCCTCCGGGAGGGAGTTCCAAAGTTGCAGCCCGGCCACCGAGAACGTCCTCTTCATTGTGGCCCCCCGTTTAACAAGGGGGACCTCCAAGAAGGCGCCCCTGGAAGACCGCAGGGATCGCCCTGAGGCGTGGAAGGCGAGGCGGTCCCCAAGGTATGAGGGGCCCAGACCATATAGGGCTTTATAGATCAACACCAGCACCTTGAATCTGGCTCAGTACACTATAGGCAGCCAGTGCAGAGTGTGGAGCACAGGTGTTATATGCTCCCGCTGCCTCGTCCCTGTAAGGAGAGGGGCCGCCGCATTCTGCACCAGCTGCAGCCGCTGAACCAGAACCAAGGGAAGCCCCACGTAGAGTGCGTTGCAGTAGTCTAGCCTCGATCTGATGAAGGCGTGAATAGGAGTGGCCAGGTCAGCCTGGAAATGTATGGGGGCAGCCTCCGTACTAGATACAGCTGGTGAAAGGTGGCTTTAGCCACCGCCTCCACCTGCTGATCCAGATGGAGGCCCGGATCCAAAACCACCCCCAGACTCTGAACCTGTTGGGCTACGGGAAGGCAGACCCCCCCCTACCAGGGGGACCGGCACCTCCCTCGGCCTGCCCACCACCATCACCTCTGTCTTATCAGGGTTGAGCTTCAGTTTGCTGTGCCGCATCCAATCCGCCACAGCCTCCAAACATTGAGAAAACAACAAGACAGCAGGGCCTGGGTCGGTCAAAAACGAGAGGTACAGCTGAGTATCGTCAGCATATTGGTGACATCGCACCCCGAACCCTCTCACGATCTCCCCCAGGGGCTGCATATACGCATTAAACAAAAGCGGAGACAGGATCAAACCCTGCGGAACGCCGCAGGTCAAAGCCCAGGAGCTTGATGTTTCAGCTCCCCGCACCACCCGCTGGCTTCTCCCTGAGAGGAATGAGCGGAACCACCCAAGGACAGTCCCATCCAGACCCCCCAGGTCTCGCAGCCGTCTCAGCAGCAGCCCATGGTCCACGGTATCAAAAGCGGCCGAGAGATCTAGCAGGATCAAGAATGTAGAACATCCTGCATCCATCTCCCGGCGGAAATCGTCCACCAAAGCCACCATCGCCATCCCAGTACCATAGCCGGGGCAGAACCCAGACTGAAAAGGGTCAAGGAAACCGATACGGTTCAGATGCGCCTGGAGCTGCAGTTCCACTGCCCGTTCAATAATCTTCCCTAAAAAGGGAAGATTAGAGACAGGACGGTAACTGGCGAGTGCGCCCACATCCAGCTAAGGCTTCTTCAGCAGGGGGCGCACCACAGCCTCCTTGAGGCTGGGCGACAACCTCCCCAGCCAAAGGGACGTGTTAACCACCCTCGCCAGAATTGACCCCAATGTCTCCCTGGAGGCTTTCACCAACCAGGACGGGCACGGATCTAATTCACAACTTGTGGCTCGAACAGACCCCAAGACATCCACCGCATTAGCCGGCGTCACTTCCTGAAACTCCTCCCAGAAAGATCGACCAGATGGTGCCTCCATAACCTCATGCTCCTCATCTACTGCATCCAACCCGGTGTCAAAATTACTCTGGATCGGAGCGATCTTGTCTGCAAAGTAGATGACAAACTCCTTACAGCGGGCCTGGGACAAGTCCCCACCCAGGCAGAGGGAGGCCGGACTGACCAGCCCCTGCACCACCCGGAGCAGCTCCGCTGGACGTGACTTTGCAGACGCTATGAGGGCAGCAAAGGTTAGTAGTTACAGACATGCCTTTAAGTACCTGGAAGTAAGTGGGAATTGCCATACTGAATCAAACAAATAGTCCAGTCCTGTATTCTGACAGTATTCAGTGCTGGCTATTATGTAGAATGCAACCCTGCAATAGGCATTGATAGAGCACGTTCCCACTTCTATTTATTTTTTTTACTAACCACCTGAGTTCCAGAGAATATTTGTGCATTATGCCAAAAAGTTTCTTGTATATCTTTTTTATAATGGAACCCTTCAATTTCATTGATTGCCCCTCCGTTCCTGTGTTGTGAGTAGGGCTGAATTGAGAATCCATTTTTGTTTCTTGCAGAAATATCATGAGATTTCATGCCGGAGACCAATATCTCACTGAAATCTCACAAGATATCTAATAAAACACACACACACACACACACAGAACTGTACATGCACAAAATGGTTGCTGGGACCATTCTGTGCATGTGCGGCCCTTTTTCAAAATGGTGCTGGCAGCATCACTGCTATTTTGGAAAAGAATAGCTGGTCTGTGCATGCACAAATAGCCACTGTATGTGCAGAATGGCTGCCCTTTTCCAAAATGGCAGCAGTACTGCCAGTGCCATTTTGGAAAAGGACCACACATGTGCAGAAGCCACTTTGAGCATGTCTGTGTTTTAAAAAAATTTCTCGAGAATCTCATCAAGAATGGTGTTGACTGGCCAATTTTCAACTTGTTCTTGATTGGGAAAATCTCACAGAGAGAGCCCAATTCTCAATGAGTATCTTGAGTCTGAGGTTCAGCCCTAGTTGCAACAGAGAAGGGATAAAGGTTTCTAATCTGTTTCTGTTCTCTGTACTATCTGTTTATTGGTTTAGTGTATCAGCTTTCCTTCTATTAGTCTACCTTCCTAAGGTAAGCAATCTCAGTGTTTTTAATGTGTCTTTGTAAAAGAATTTTATTATGACTTTTTTATCATTCTCTTCGCCCATCCCTAGACCCCATTTATTTCTGTTATATCCTTCTGAGATAGGTTAATTTTTACTTCACCTTATGTCGGGTGTTGGTGTACCTTGGACATCTAATGATACTGTAATTTTCTCCATCCCATTTTCGTGCCTTCTAATATTTTCTTTTCTTTTTTTGACTCCTTTTCATTGAGCAATGACGTCCAGGGCTGTAATCCTAAAAGCACTTGTTCAAGTGGTGCTGTATTGAAATCAATGCAGCCTTTTCAGAGCAAGTGCTTACAGGTTCACAGCTGAGGTAGTTTTCCTGACATAAATACATCTTATTTAAGTGGTAGGAGAATTTCATTGGTCAATGTGCTGAATTTCATTGGTCAATGTGTTGCCTATTCACTTCACTTGATTTGTTTCCTCTAAAGTTCTCCACATCCTTTTCCAGTCTTAGGTATTCAGTGCGATCCATGGTAGGCATTAAAAGTCTCCATCTTGTGTTTGATTTGGTAGAGGGCAGTTTGGGAGTGCTGCTGGTATACCGTGCACCCACCAGTATGGCGGCCTACCTGCATGCTCTGGCAGCGGCCGTGTCGGAGGTGGTGTTGCGGTCCCCAAAGACGATAGTCTTGGGGACCTCAACATTCACGCCGACACGGTTCTCGGAGGAGCCGAGTATGAGTTCATGGCTGCTATGGCAACCATGGGCCTGTCCCAGAGGGTCATCGGCCCAGCACATCTTGGGGGACATACCTTGGACCTCATGTTTTGCATTGACCTTGAGGCAGGTGTTCCGCTAATGAGGGCGGTATCAGCAGTGCCCTTGTCATGGACAGATCATTACCTCCTGCAGACCTCCTTTCTAGTGCATGTCTGCCCCTGGAAGGGTGCAGAACCTATTAGGATGGTCCACTCCCAGAGGCTATTTGACCCAGTGTGGCTCCTAGGAGCTCTGGGGGAATTACCCTCTGACCATGACGACTGTCTCATTGATGACCTCGTCAAGCTATGGAACACCTTGCTGACAGAAGCCATTGATCAGACGGCTCCCAGGCGTCCATTGCCCAGGCGGAGGCTCCGCAGACCTCCTTGGTTTACCGAGGAACTGCAGGTGCTGAAGCAGGAGGGGCGGTGGTTGGAGCGACGGTGGCGTCGTTCTTGGGCTGAAGCCAACAGATTGCAGCATAGAGCTAGTTTATGAGCCTATTCTGTGGCTATGCGGGCAGCAAAGAGGGAATTCTTTGCTACCCTCATAGCATCCGCAAAATCCCGTCTGGCGGAGCTGTTCCGGGTTCTACGGAGGCTGATCGGTCCAGCTTCCCTCAACCCTGGAGTTGAGTCGTCATCTGCCCACTGTGACCTTTTTGCAGATTACATTGCAGATAAAATCAATCGTATTCACCAAGGCCTCGATGCCGCACTTAATACAGTGGAGGAGGTAGAAGTGGTAGAAACCCCACCTTGTCTGATTTTGTGGGATGGTTTCTGTTGGTGACACCCGCTGATGTGGTGGGGTGCTGGGGGCTGTTTGAGCCACCTCTTGTGAATTAGATCCATGCCTGTCCTGGCTGATTAAGACCTGCCGGGAGACAATGGGCCATTGCTGGCTGGGGTAGTCAACGCCTCCCTGCAGAAGGGCAGAGTGCTGGCCTGCCTCAAAGAGGCGGTGGTACGACCTCTGCTCAAGAAACCATCACTTGACGTTGACTCCCCTGCCAGCTATCAGCCTGTCTCTAACGTCCCCTTTTTAGGAAAGGTTATTGAATGGCTCAGCAGCTCCAACGGCACCTCGACTGCACCGGTTATCTGGACCCCTCGCAGTCTGGCTTTTGTCCAGGGCATGGCACTGAGACAGCATTAGTGGCTTTGGTCAATGATCTGTACTGGGAAAAGGATAAGGGTTGATCGACCCTTTTGGTCCTGTTAGATCTGTCGGCTGCATTTGATACCGTTGACCATGAGATGTTGGTGACATGCCTTCGGGGGTGGGTGGGATTGTTCTTGAATGGTTCCGCTCATTCCTTACCGGGAGAACTCTGCAGGTGGTGCTCGGTGATTACATTTCATCTCATCGAGACCTCCCGTGTAGGGTCCCACAGGGTTCTGTTCTGTCCCCTCTCCTGTTCAGCGTGTACATGCAGCTGCTCAGCGAGGTGATCAGGGGGTACAGGGTGAGGTGTCATCAGTATGCGGATGACACCCAACTGTACCTCTCATTTTCAGCCGACCCAGACCCAGCTGTCTCGGTGCTTACCTGGTGTCTGGCAGCTGTGGGGGACTGGATGAGGGTTAATTGACTGACTGAATCCTGACAAGACGGAGGTGATGTTAGCGGGTAAGTCGGTGGAGATGGCGACCCCCTCAATTGAGGGGTTTGTCCTCCACTGACTTACCAGGTACGAAACCTGGAGGTGCTCCTCGATGCGCAGCTCTGCCTGGATCTCCAGGTTGGAGGCTGTGGCGAGGAGTGCCTTCCACCAGTTACATCTGGTGCGGCGGCCTAAGCCGCTCGTTTCGGATCTGGCCACGATCATCCATGCTTTTATCACCTCTCGGTTAGACTACTGTAACGTGCTCTGCGTGGGGCTACCTATGGTGACGGCTCGGAAGCTGAAGCTGGTGCAGAATGCGGTGGCCTGGCTCCTGGTGGGGCTGGGCCGCAGAGAGCACATTACACGAGTGCTCCGATCTGTGCCCTGGCTGCCGATAGTCTTCCGGGCCTGATTCAAAGTGTTGATTTTGACCTATAAAGCCTTACACAGTCTGGGCCCTGCCTATTTGTGAGACCGCCTCACTCCTTGGGTTCTGGACCGGCCCCTGCGTTTATCTGGGGACACTGTGTTCGAGGTCCCTCAAGTTTCCCAGGGGGGCCACGCAAGACAGGGTGTTTTTGGTGCCCGCACCACGCCTATGGAACTCTCTCCCGATAGGGGCCTATCTGGCCCCTGACCTCCCGAGTTTCCGCAGGAATTGTAAGACCTGGCTGTTCTGCAAGGCGTTTGGCGAGGGAGAAGAGGGAGGGTGCGGGGTGGTGGTGGGTTTTCTGTCTCCTCATTTTTATCATTGTTTTTAATATTTAATGTTTTATATATTTTATTTTTATGGATGATTTTGTTAGCCGTCCCAGGCCGTCCTGGGCCTGCCAGTGGTAGGAGGGGCGGGGTAAAAATGTTCTAAATAAATAAATAGTTAGATTTGCTTTTTGGTTACTTGTAATGGCAATTTTTGATTCCTTTAATGCATATTAAGGAATATGTGGTGGTGTAAAACCTGGCTGTTCACCCAGGCCTTTGGGGGTGGGTGGGGGGGTTAGGGTTAGGGTCTTTCCGCCCCCACCCTGTTTTATTGTTTTAACCTTCGTGCCCTTGTTTTAAATATTGTTGATTGTTTTAAACTGTTTTTATAGTGTTTTTATGTATTTTGAAATCGAAATTGTTGGAAGCCGCCCCGAGCTGGTGACAGGAGGGCGCGGGGTATAAGTTACTGAAATAAATAAATAAATAAATATATATATATATACCCTTTCCCAGGCCTTTAATGCAATCAGTTGGTCCTTGTTTGGAAATGTGCCACCTGTCACCTGGCTGTCAAATAATTGCCAGGACAAAAATTGACTCTTTCTTCCTAGTTGTTACTTTTAGTTTTCTAGCTATTTTATGGTCTATGACAACTTGGAATTAACTAAAAATAGGCATTTGCCATTCAAGCATTGTTAGTAGTGTTTTAATGTAGGTGCTGAAATACAGTGCATGCAACTGGATGCTTTAGATTAAGTTTAAGTATATGAGCAATCGCACTGAAGTCTTGCATTTAAGTAAGAAGGGTCATAAATGAGTTGAGGGGAGCATCTAAGTTCACTGGCCTTTGAAAGGCTGCTATGCTTCTACTACCTCAGCTCTCCCTCACATCAGGGAGCTGCAGTAGAAGAACTGGGCATCCCAGTGCTGAGACATTTTAGCATAAGGGCTTCCATAAGAGCTGCTTAGGGTGACCACTCACGCATCTTCAGAATACAGGACATGGTGGGGAGGAAGAGTGCAGCTGGCTCAAGGCTCCTTCCCCCAGCCAGGGTTGAGCAACAAGCGCTGGGAGAGGGATGGGGAAGGGGATGCAACGGCACTGGAAAAATAGAAGGATATAAGGAGCTGCCTAACTGAGTCAGACCTGTGGTCCATCTTAGCCTGGTATTGTCACAACCTGACACGGCAGTAGGGTTTCAAATCTGTCTCTCCAGGGTATCTGGCAAAGGCCTCATCCATGCGTGCTACCAGAGATGCTGAATCGGAGATGTCGGGGATTGAAGTTGGGACCTTTATACATTCAAAGCATGCGCTCGACTACCTGAACCATGGCCCACCACAAATCCTGGCCATGGGTGCATATTTTAAAAATCCATCCAGATGGGGTTGGGCAGATCAAAAAAGGGGTCATGTTTTTTTTAAAATAATATTTTATTTTTAATAGGGTTAACATTCCATTACCTCCATAGAACATTTTGGATATCGGCTGGTTCACTCAGCCTTAGAGATCATACCATTTATATTAACAAGATAATGCATTACAGCCAACACTGTAAATAACAATTGCAAAGGGGAAACATATGGAAATCATATAGATACCAGAATGAATTCGAAAGAGCAAGAAAAGGGGTGGGAGGGAGATTTCTGCAGAGGAGAGGAGTTGCAATGCAGACAATCAGGGTAATGAAGTACCCAGTTTATATTAAATATTATACAAATTTATGCCAAGTGGTGCTGTGTCCATATCGACATGTCCGTAATGATCCTCCAGATGGGGTTCCAAGTCATATAAAAGTCCTCCATTTTGTCGTGGATACACGCCGCAATCCTTTCCATGGACAAAACAAACCACAATCTCTGTGTCCATACATCAATGTTGAAACCAACAGCCGTTTTCCATCCACATAAAATAACATGAATTGCAGCCAGGCACATCATCCTACATGCCGGGTGTCATGGAGAAACATGGGGTCACACACGTGTGATATTGGTCTACAGGTAGGCTATAAGTGTAGTAAATATGTAAAGCAAAATGTTCAACATGTATGTAATGTTACAATTAAGAACTGTAACACTCAAATCAAGACCGTGACATTTGACCAAGCTCCAGGAAATGAAAAGATGGTTTGTGGATTTGCCCCAGACGGATGGATGGCCAGAGACATTTATATGCTAATGCAGGCAGCCATTGCCTACGTGCAAGAGACATAGAAAGCTGATAGCAAGAACAAAAGGAATTCTAGAAGCCTC
>QEPC01002450.1:1472179-1487074 GCA_003113815.1 Sphenodon punctatus
ATCCAGCGGCAAAGTTGCTCTGAATCGGAGCGATCTTGTCTGCGAAGTAGGTGACAAACTCCTCACAGCGGGCCTGGGACAAGTCCCCATCCAGGTGGAGTGAGGCCGGACTAACCAACCCCCGCACCACCCGAAACAGCTCCGCCGGACGTGACTTCGCAGACGCTATGAGGACAGCAAGGAACTCCTTCCTCGCTGCCCTCACAGCCTCAACATAGGACCGCATATGGGCCCTATGGAGAAGTCGGTCAGAGTCTGAGCGAGTACGCCGCCAGCGTCGCTCCAGCCTCCTGCCTACTCGTTTCATACACCGCAGCCCCTCAGTAAACCAAGGGGCCCTGCGGTGACGAGACCGAGGGCGTCTCGGAGCCACCCTATTGATGGCCTCCTCCAGCAAGATGTTCCAAGACTGGACCAGCTCATCAACAGAGTGACCGTCCAGGACCAAGGTTAATTCCCTCAGGGCTTCCTGCAACCGCTGGGGTTCCATCAGCCTCCGAGGGCGGACCATCCTAACTGATCCTTTCCCCTTCGGGGTGTTTGTGTGCGGAGAGACCGGCCTGAAGGAGATAATGGTCCGTCCATGTGGCAGCCGGGCTCCTGGTGGGGCTGGGCTGTCGGGAGCACATTACATCAGTGCTCCGATCTCTGTACTGGCTGCCGATAGTCTTCTGTGCCTAATTCAAAGTGTTGGTATTCACCTATAAAGACCTACACAGCCTTGGCCCTGCCTATTTGTGGGATTGCCTCACTCCTCGGGTTCTGGACTTGCCCCAGTGGTCATCTGGGGGTGCCGTGTTGGAGATCCCTCTGATTTCCCAGGGGGGCCACGCAGGATAGGGCGTTCTTGGTGGCTGCTCTGTGCCTTTGGAACTCCCTCCTGGTGGAGGCCCGTCTGGCCCTGGACCTCCTGGTATTTCGTAAGAACTGTAAGATCTGGCTGTTCCATCAGGCATTTGGTGAGGGAGAGGGGTAAGGGTGGGTTGGTGGGTGGGTTTGGTGAGGGAGGGGGGTCTTTCCCCCCTCTTTTATTGGTTATTTGATGTTTTAATTGGTTTTATAGTATTTTATATTGTGTTTTAATGTTATTAGCCGCCCCAGGCTGCCTGTGGCAGGAGAGGCGGGGTATAAAATTGGCAAATAAATAAATGTATTCCCATCCAAGTGAGTGGAGGAAATAGGGGTATCATTATTCCTTCCAAATTTGAAGTCCCAGCTAACAAGCTTCCAGCAGCTCTGGGAGAAAGAACAGTTCTTTTAATGAGCTGATCCAGGAATTTGGAATTTCAGGCCTGGAGGGAATATAGTTCGTAGCTAGTTTTTATTTGGACCCTTCCTAGATCTGCCCCCTGGATCCAGATCCTACGCTTGTGCACCGAAAGACTGAGCTCAAGGGAAGGCAGCAGATATAAGGTCATGGACCAATGGCGGTGGGGCCAAGTGAACAGTAGGCGGGGCCAACCAGAATTTTGAGATTAATATTGAATTTTACAGCCTCAGTTTCCCATCTGTAAAAAGAAAATGGGAATACGTGTGTGGCTGTCTCCCTGTGTTCCCCTCACCCTTGTCCTCCTTAGACTGTAAGCCCACTGGGCAGGGACCTTTGTTTTGTTTCTGGTCTGGGGAGGAAGTCTTTTCTAGTGAACTGTGACTGTGGGACAAACTCCCACAGTCATGGGACTGAGACAAACTCCTGGTTTCTCTTTCTGGCGCGGTTCCACTGACTTGCTGTGTGTACTCGGACCATTCCCTTTCCCTACTTTTCTTTCCCAGCAAAGGGATAATTCTGCTGCTTCCCCTGCTAGAGGGCTGTGAACATTAACATTTGCATAACAATTGCAACACCATGCATTTCTTTGTCCATTGTCACACAAAAACCCCGAGGGGCAAGGTGGCACACAATAAAACCACAAGCAGAGAGGCAAGAAATAACAGAAATGTTAATTTCCATCAGGGAACAGCAGCCAGAAACTGCTAGCATGCACCAGGCATGGCATTGCAGCAAGTTAAGATCAGACAGGGGCCTTGCCTCTCCCTGCCTGAACCTGGAGAGCTGGAAAAACACAACTTATTTAAGCCACACAAACCCCAGCACAACCACAAACAGAGAGACTGAGGCAAGAAAAGTATTCCAATAGGGCAGGAGCAAAAAACCAGTACTGCAACAAGATCAGAGATCAGCTCAGCCCCCTTGCCCCCACCCTGAGGACTGAGAAAACATTCTAACTTGAACTTGCAGCACTACTACCATGCGTTTTTAGTTTTAATCTCCCACCCCAAAAAACCAGAACCAAGGGCACATACTCTTCCAATTTTCTTCCTCCAGACCCTCCCCCACCCAAAGACAACACAGATCTCGACAACTCAATGCCCTTTCCCCCGCCACTCCCACCCCCCGAAGAAGAAGCCCGAGTACTCACTCACCCAGCAGCAAAGCGGTTCCACAGCCGGCAAAAGGCAAATTTTTCCTCCAGCCTGATCCCCTCACAGTGGACTGAGTGCAGTGCACCAGTCCCTCACTCACCCTCTCTCTCTGACCCTTAGGCTCCTCAGCTGTTGCAGAAGTTAGGGCCAGTGCCACACAGCAGGACATGGCACTGAGGACAGGCCAGCAAAGAGCAGCCAGCATAATGGTGCCAGCAGCAGCAAAGCACGTGTGTTCAGCTGGGTCATCACGGTCACCCATGTGTCTGTGTGAAAAGCTCGCGCAGCCAGCCTCCAGCCTGGCTGGCTCCACCTCCTTCACTCTTCATAATTTGAATTGAGTTGACAGGCTCACTGGCACCATCTCCCCCTGCAGGTCCCTGAGAGTGCGTGCACTCAGAAGCAATGTCCTGCCTGACCTGGGGACTTCTAATTCAGCTGCCCACGCATGCCTCAAAACAGTGCTGTTTCTACCACAATAGGGCCTCTGAAACTCTGCTCCCCACTGGGCTACAAGGTAAACTGCCATCCCCATTGCCCACGGTATGGACAGGACAAGCCGCTGCACAGACCAAAAAGGCAGTGATTTTGTCCCCAAAAGGATTCCATCTCCTACCTCCCTCTGGTCATGTGTGCTTCTTGTCGTGCTTTGAGTGAGTGAGTGCCCACCCAGCTCCAGCCCACACAAGCGCCACTTCTCCTCCAGGAAGCCAATTCAGTTTCAGCCACCAGTTGCTTGCATATGCGCAGATGACACACACAAAATGTGAATGCACAGTTGGCCAGCTCGTCCCCGCCAGACCCAAAAGTATGGCGCTGCAGGCAGCCCTGCAGTGGTAATAATGTGCTCACTTGAGTGTCACACAATAAGCTGCTGCTTGATCGGTTGTGGGTTGGGGAGTCCTTCAGTGGTGGGTAGGCTTCACCCCCAATGCTCCACCCCTTAGGGGCATACACTGTGCCTGGCATGGAGACATCCATGGCACAGATACATGATCTGGACTCTCCCCTTTCCTGAGTGTGTTGCTTGTTCTCTGGCTCCTGGACTAATTGAATTTAGTTACGAGTGATTGAGCTCTTCCTCAGAGTGTAGACTGGTCTCTGATCTTCTTATCCTGAGATCCTGCAGTTCTCTGGTTGTCAGTTAAGTGTCTTGTGCTTTTATGTGTTTGTTGTGTTCATATTTCCCTGTTAGGGCTACTGTCTCTGTTCCCTTTGTGCCTCCCTTCCCTCCTATTCCCTGGGGTTGCCAGTGTGCCTTGCCCTTCCCCCATCTCTGCCTTTTTGTGTATTAGATCAATAGCTCTAGTGAATCATTCTCCCCCTTTCCCTTCTTCATTTTCTGGCCCTTCCTAGTGTTCCTTTATTCCCCCGGAGCTCTGTCCCCTGCAGAACCTGCACTCCTATTTCCTGGGATTAGAAGGGTGTGTTAGCTTGTGTGTATTAGGAGTATTCCTCCCCTCCTTCTGCTGCTAGGGTTTCCTTCTCCACTTGACCGGAGTTCTGCAATCTCCCCAATGACAAGGATTGGCTCTGCCTGAATCAGGCTGCTATTGTCCGTCCTGAGGGAATATTTCACCATAGGGGAGCCTTAAGGTGGAACAGTGCAGTTCTTTAGGGGTGTGGCCTCCAGTTACCCCTCCATACCTTGACAGGAACAAGGAGTTTTTCACAGCAATAAAATTATTTTATATTTTCAAACATTTCAAAGTTTAGTTTTCAGAGGATTTCAGTGTTGTTAGGGGCATCTGTAGGCCATGGGATTTGTCTCTTTGGGACAGGGGTAGATCAAGCGTCCCCACCCGACATTTAGTTCAAAGTTACACCAGCTGGAACCATTTTGTTTCTTTTTAAATTTGGCATTATAATATTGACTAGGTTCCAGTTCTGATATGCAGACCAAAGTTTAGCATATCTGGGACTTTAGTGAGATGCTTAGTGTCAGAAATCATTAGGAGTTAGATCATCTCGAGCCAAAATTTGTCAGTTATTGACAGCTTTAACACAATATACGTTGTAGTCCGCAATGGTTTTTTTCCCACAATGTGTTGCCCTTCTTCCATCCCCAACATGAAATTGAGGTTTCATTGATAGAAGAAAAATAGTAGAAAAGAAAAAAATAGAATAGAAGAAAAATAGAAAGAATAGAATAGAAAAATAGAAGAAAAACAAACAGTAGTCATCTGGCAAGAACCAAAATCAATGAAGCCTGGTGTTCTAATTGGAAGACAATGTATAAGAGACTTTTTGGCTAGAAAAGGACTTGTATCTATCTTCTAGGTGCACCTATTCTTATGAAACTTTGGTTCCCTACCTTCCTTTGGACCTTCTGCTGCTCTAGGAAATTTGATTTGAAATGGCCTGTGGGGTAAAACACACCCGTACACAGTGGGTGTTTTAAAATGAGATGCTACTACGCATGACCATCCAGGAGCCTCTCATCCAACCACCCGTCTGAAGGTGGTGCTTGGGAATGCATGCTTCTGTGAACCACGCAATACCCAATCATGGCCACTCACGGTGCACTGCCGAGAAATCCGGAGTGCACCATGCAAGGCAAGCCAAAAAAGTGAATGGCAATGGTTGCCCACATATCCTCTGCCCGTATGAACTGGGACAGCCAACCATGCCAACAGACAGTTACCCACTCATAGGTACTGTGGGCAGGGGACACAGCCATTGCAAATCATCTGAACTGGCCGCGAGTGCTGGGGAGCTCAGTTCCCCAGTGTTCGCACCAAGGACCTATCAATTTCAAAGACTAACCTAGTGCGCTTCCCTGTCCCCCATAGTCTGTAGCAGGGAGAGTGCGAGACAGCTGCCAGGGTAACCACACTGGGAGCCTCTTGTTAGAGTCCCTCTCCATGAGCTACAGCTGAGTGACTGCTCTGCAGCTGTGCCATTCAGTGGCCACAGACATCTCTCCCCCAGCACTTCCCATTTTAAAACACCCCAGAACAGAGTTATTGTATAAGCCTTTTTTGTTCCTACAATAAGCCAGACTGCAAACCGATCTATGTACAAAGTCAGTAGCATGTCTCTTGGAAGAAACCCTGAAGATCATTTGGGGTCTTTTTTATTTATGATGTATCTAGTCCTAGTGTCTCAAAAGCTGTTTCATTTAGAATAAAGTTGTCTTAGCTGTTTGCAGATGTAATTTGCTGTCACTTGCCATATGCTCCCTGATTAATTCTGCAAGTGCTGTCAGCCTCAGATAATTTAATTTTCTATGCCTTAAAATGACATTCATTATCAGGACATGAAAAATTCAAATGATTATCTGCAAATTATGACTAATAAAGTGTCAATATTTTTTTTTTCTAGAGAAAAGCAGAAAGCTGAAATTAAGGACAGAAAGGTTTTAGAAATTTTGCACGTCAAAGACAGTCAAATACAGTCACTGGAGAAGGTTAGTATGTTTAAGTAAATGAGAAGAAAATTGCTTTTTATAAAAGACTTAATCAGCATTGCTTGATTTCAGTTTTCTGATGTATTAAAGTACATATTTTAGGTCAATGTACCATAAATTTGTATTTAATTCCTCTGTACTTCTGAGGACAAAACCTCTCCGCTCCATGTAATAACACAACGTTTGAACTCGGGTGCAGTACCTGAGCACACTTTCCTCTGGCATAATTGAGTGGCCATGTAGATATGGCCGTTTCAGTCAAGGGTCCTTGATTCTGAAACTTTCTTCCCATATTGATCTATCAAAGCCTCAATTTGTTGGCTAGTAGGTCATGTTGTAGAGCTAATCTTTTCTGCAGCATATCCTTGAAAAATGTGCTGAGTAGGTTGCAGCAACTTGCATTGTATTGTGGGAGAGTTCTGCTTGCAAAACCTGGAGATAGTTCCATATTTCTGACAGTGGGCATCTTTACATGTTTTCTTACTTATTTGTATTTGCTCAAAATGGTCGCATCCTGAAATAAATACAAGAAATAATAGTCTTTAATTCCTTATCTTACATTTCATAGAATAATGTAACAGGCTTAGATGTAGTACCACTTCATTAGTGTTTATATTTTATTTATTTATTTATTTTTATTTATTTCAATTAATTTTGACCGCGCCCCTCCTGCCACGCATTTATAATGCATTTAACAGTGTAGCCTAGTGGATAGGGTTCTGGGCTTGGAATGGGAGACAAGAATTCAAATCCCATTTTAGCCATGAACTCACCTGGCGGCCTTGGGCAGTCACAAGACTCTCCCTATGTTTCCTTCTCCCTTGTCTCCACTTTCTTGCCCATCCTAGATTGCAAGCCTCCTGGGGCAGGGACCTGTCTCTAATAATGATTTTTTCAATGCTAGGCACATTGCTGGTGATTATATTTTAATATTTTTATTATTTATTTAACAGATTAGTATTATTATACATTATTGCTATACAAATACTCACATAAGGCAGTAGCAATAAGACAGGTAAGTAACACGTTGGGGCATAATGCATTCCTTTCATTAAACCCATTTTTGGAAACCTTTTCATATTGTATACTGCTATTCATTCAAACCACTAAGAATCCACCAAAACCACTGAAACTGTTTTAGTTAGATTTATTTGCATGTGTTTACATTAAGGTCTAAACAGAATATACAAAAAATCAGAAGATGCAATACTAACAAAATTCAACTTTATATTCATGTTCAATTTATTGCAAACACCGGCTTTCGCCTACATCCAAAAAAGACAATCATACAGAAACCAGCACATAGGTTGGTGAGAACACAGTCCAACAATCACAAATCACCAAAATTATAGCAATCTGTGATTGAAACAGTATAATAAATTACAAATACAATTTGTAGACAATCTACCATAAATCCAAACCCTGATGATAAAATCCACAAAATGTATCTAACCCACTCCAGAATTAGGGAAAAATATAATGGGGAACAATTATGAATATATGAGCTGAACATAATCCCTTCTGCACTTCTCAGCTTTGCAAGCAAAAGTAGCTAGTTTTAACAAAAAGGAATAATTCTTTTGCTGCATTATCCAAATAGTCTTTTCCAGTGAGGAAAATGCTCTACAGTGTTCTAGACATGGGAACAGAAATTCACTCCTGATTTCTTTGTACAAGGGACATTCTAAGAGATAATGGATGGTATCTTTCACCACGGTAGTACAATATGGACAGTCTCTGTGCCCTTGGAATCCCCTTCCAGCGCCCTTCTTTCATAGCTGTTGACATGCTTTCTGTTCTGAACATGGTAAGTGCCAACTGTAATTTAGATTTTAAATCAAATACTAAATAATTTTCCAGGTCACCATCTACTTTTCAATATAAATATAAAGCAGCAAGTCTTGAACTACAAATTACTGAGAAGTCATTTTGCCATGCTACATCCTTCACTCTAAGAAACAGCTGATCTTTTTCCAGGCCCGAAAATAACCTTTGGTCCTCCAAAATATAATACCCAAATCCCAACAACCTTATAGTATGAGTCACAAACAATAACCTGGGAGATTTCAAGTTCTGCAAAAATAAATTATCTTTTATTAGGCACATTTTGGGAAATCTCAGTGGAGAAAAGGATAAAAACTTAAACCAATAGGATATCATCCTGGTGGTTATTGTAACACTAATAGACTGCATACCAGATAACATGCTTCTCTCTCTCTCCTTCTGTGGTGGGTGGGGTAGCAGGAAATATACTGAGATAAGGGTAAACCAACGGCACTTCTGTTTTCTACACTGTTGGTGACCCATTGGTGTCATCCCTGTCCCTGTGCAAGAGGAAAAGAGGTCCAGGAGGTCAGCTGCCATCTTCAGATATCCTACACAGGCTAGTGCTTCTTCAGGGGAATCTTGTCTTGCTGCTGCTTCATGCATCCCAAAAGGTCATGACATCCTTCTCTAATCAGTCCTCTGGGAAATGCTGAACGAGTATACCCACCAAATGTTGGGGGGCTGACTGTATCTTTTCCTCCTAGTCTAAGCCAAAGCAGTGAAGGACTGATGGGTGCTGAAGTCAGGGTACCAAACAGAATTTTTCTTTCCCCCTCTCCACATCTGTATCAAGTTCTCATGCTCTGCGGAGCCTGTCAAGAGATCTTCCATGTGAAACCATCCAAAAGTTTATTCTGTTGTGAATCCTTCTACTTCCACCACAGCATCACTGGCAATTTTCTTCAGGCTTTTCCTTGCTAATTTGTAGTCTTCCTCCTTGGCTTTTCTCTGCTTTAAGAGTGTTTTTCAAGATCCTTGTTGCATAGTAGCAGCTTTGGAAAAGGAAGGTATCCACATCTCCTGTAACCTGAACAACCTCCTTCCCAATTCAGGGGTCTTCAGTGACAGAGCTTTAGAGTTCTTGAAGGCCCATGGCTTCATAGTCAACATGGAGAATACATTATTTATTTATTTATTTATTTATTTTAATTTCCCCCGTCCTTCCCACAAACGGCAGTTCAGGGCGGCTTACAACTTCACAATTAAAAACATCCCAAAATATAAACTACCCCACAGGCCTATACCATCCCCCTGGCTCCTCTCTATTCCAATCTCTTAATTCACCCCTATCCTCTCACAACACCTACTCCCCATACCTCCCACTGCCAACACCCTCATGAATAACACAGTTTTACACTGCCTCCTAAAGGCACCCAAGCCCAGATATAAACGAACCCTCCTTTGGGAGGGAGTTCCACACTTGCAGAGCGACGGCCGAGAATATCATCCTTGCCGTGGAGACCGGGTTAAAAGCCAGTCCCTGGCCGACCACAAAGGCTGCGATGGGACATGCTAGGCCAGACCATCTGCTAGATAAGTGGGTCCCAAGCCAGTTAGGGCTTTAAGGTCAAAACCAGCACTTTGAATTGTGCCCAGAAGACAATAGGCAACCAGTGTAGATTCCAGTGTGCTGGTGTTATGTGCTCCCAGCAATCCGCACCCACAAGGAGCCAGGCTGCTGTGTTCTGCACCAGCTGCAGCTTCAAAACAGCCTTCAAGGGCAGCCCACATAGAGTGCATTGTGGTAGTCTAGCCTTGAGGTAATGAAGACAAATTCCATCTGTCTTTCCGGGAATCCATTCACTTGAGAGTTCAGTTTTACATGAACTTCTGCAAAGTCCTCTTTCCAGTGGATAAAGCTTGGTTGTATGGCTTCCCATTTTTAACATTCCATCAACCACCATCTGACAAGCTCTTCATCTGCTGGGCCTTACAGCTGTTGTAGCTCCAGTGGTGTAATATACTTTTCTGCACAGAAAACATTTTGTAAACATTTTTCATGCCCAAGCAAGATCAGTCTCATCAGTAGACTGTCAGGGACCCATTGTTCATTGCATTTCCCCCATTGCTGCCAGTGGGAAAAACATAGCAAACACAGATCCCTGACTGTCACCCTTTCGTGGAATGCATGACCATCTATTCAACTTCCCCTTAGGTGGTCTTTAGATGATAAGATTTCCTTTTCAATTTCCCATAACTGACACCTAATTTTGTTATTAATTTGTGCAGCAGTGAATAATTAAGCCAGACTGACACCACCGGGGTTTCTTTTCTTAAAGCAGTTAAGCAGTTTACTAGAACAAAAGTGACAAAATGGTACAGAGAGAAAATTAACCTACTCCGAAATGCTTGGGTAAGATTACTTCAGCTTCCTCTCCCTTTTTAAAGTCTTGAATTAGGAGCTTCCCTGCCAAAATCCATGTCCAGTTGGCCAAGGAATGCTCCCCCTCCGGTAGGGACATAAGTAGTGCCATACTAGGTTAGACCAATGGTCCATCAAGCCCAGCATTCTGTGTCCGACTGTGGCCAATCTTTCTCTTGGGAGAAGTACCCGACAGGTCAATATGGGAAAGCCGTTTCCTGTTGTTCTAGCCCCCAAACAGTAAGAGATTATGTTCCCAAAACCTACTTGGCAAATAGTCATTAACGTACCTATCCTCCAAGAATTTATCCAATCCCTTTTTAAAACTAGCTACACTACTGGCCATGACCACTTTCTCTGGCAGTAAGTTCCACAAGTTAATTGTGTGCTGACTTAAAAAAAAAATGCTTTCTCTTATTTGTATTAAATCTGCTACCAATTAATTTCATGGAGTGTCCCCTTGTTCTAGTACTCTTAGAGAGGGTAAATAACTGCTCCCTATTTAGGTGTTCCACACCACTCATGATTTTATAAACTTCTATTATATCCCCTCTGTAATCTCTTCTCCAAACTGAAGAGCCCTAACCTATCAAGCCTCTCTTCATACGTTAGCTGTTCCATAGCCTTGATAATTTTTGTTGCCCTTCTCTGTACCTTTGCTAGTTCTACTGTCTTTTTTCAGATGGGGTGACCAGAACTGCACACAATACTCCAGGTGCAGTCGTACCGTAGATCTATATAGAGGCATTACAATATTTTCAGTTTTATTTTCTATCCCTTTCTGAATGATCCCTAACATTCTATTTGCTTTTTTGACCGCCACCACATACTGAGCTGAAGATTTCAATGTATTGTCCACAGTGACTCCCAAAATCCCTTTCCTGAGTGGTAACTCCTAATTTAGAACCCAGCATTGTATATGTATAGTATACAGCAGTGTGCTACTGATGAAGGCGGAAGCCAAAATGTTTAGCTCCAGCTTCAGCATCAGCTTTTTATCTTTCCATCTACCTCTGTTTATCAATCTACATCTACAAAAAAATATTATTAAATTATTGATTGACTGCATCGTCCTAGGATCCAGAGCTTCCTTGAGAGTTGTGCTGTTCAGTTGCTTTCCAAGTATCTCTCTCCAGTATACAGCATTGTATACATATAGTCTCTCTCCTCTGGCCCATCTGCCAGCATAGAATTTCTATTAAAAGGGTTCTAGGGCAGGTCACTGCTTCAAACTCCTGGAGGGCCATGTAGCTGAAATCTTTCTTTCTGGGAATTAACCGTACATCTTTACATGCATGCTTACGTTTTCTGCTGCCACCCTGTGAGAAGTTCAGCAAGCTTGTTGAGACACCAATGCCAGAAGTTTCAAGCTTGGACTCCTATGTTCAGTCACAGTTCACACAAGCATTTATTCTAAATGGTTTTGTTTTCAAAGACGTTGAGCATTTAATAGCAGCAGCAGCAGCAGCAGCAGCAGGATGGGTGAATAATCATAAATCAAGCATTGCCTAAATCTTATTTGTACAATATTTGACTGGCTGTTTGTGTTGTTATGAAAAAAATGTATTTGAAAATGAAATTTATGCTGTTTGGAAGTTTATTTTTCTTCTGCCTTGGCTTCTATTTTCTGTTGTGTCCATTATTCTGTAAAATACAGGCGTGAAATTGCATCTCCGTATTCTCTTCCAGTGTTGGCTTCTTCTGCACTTGTGTCTTCTAAATACAGGCTTTGGGAGTGCAAACAAACGTTTACCTCTGTTATTGGATTTATGTTGTCCGTATTATTTTAGGTGTCAAGGCCTCACTGTCTCTGCAGCCTTCCCAACTGAGTTGCATTAACTTCTCCAGATTCAGCTCACCTGAGCTTCTAGGGAACCCTGATTGGCTGCTGATTGACTTCTGACACTTTTAGCTGGTTACAATGACCTACTTGAGTTCCAGGTCACTCCGAGCAGCTTAATGCTTATCAGAAACATTGTGTGCTCTTCCAGGTTTGGTGTCCTGCTTCTGCTTGCCTCATCTTAACTATTTTACTCACACCAGCCACCTGCCTGATTCCAGCCCAGTTCTTGCCTACTCTCTAGACCCTCTTCCGTGGAATGACTTTGGGTTCTGACCTCTGCACTGGCCCCAGACTCTGGCTTAGTATATCCTAGCACCAGACCTGCTTATCTGACTGGTTTCCTGGCTACAGACCTCCACATTGGCTCCAGGCACTGGACAGTACATCCCCAGACAGTGTCTGCTCATCTGCTAACCTTGGCATTGGTTTCAGACCGTGGCATAATACACCCTGGTACTGTACCCATCTACCGGACTGATCTCGCAGTTCATAACCCCAGTTACAGTTTTGTGTTGAGACTTTGACTAGGTCTCAACCCCAGGGCCTGAATTTGCAAGGCCATACTACTGGCTATCCACCACCCAGCGAATCCAATATTAGCTGTAAAGCAGATTGTTCCAGTTACTCTGGTAAATTCTGTATTTTCCCCAAGTTTTGTTAGAGCTTCACAGACAGAAATGTTGGCTTATTGTGTATTTAAAAGTTCTGCACATAAAAGTATTGTACAAGTTTTAAGTTTACTTTAAAGAAGCTACACCAATACTTTTATGTCTATAAAACCAAGTCTCCATGTTTGTTGACAGACTTTCAGAAAGTTTTAAAGTTCTTTTCATGCAGGAAGCAGAAATGGTGCTTTTGCTAAATTGTATTAAGCTGTTCCTTTGAAACTGCATATTTAAAAAGTATAAGATATAAGAAAATGAGCACATTTGTGTACGAGTTCATTATTAAAATTAAATTAATTGAATGAATATTGTAATATTGTAGTTACTGATGACGAGTGACTTATATATTAAAGTTGTAGCATGGAAGATGGATTTATGTGTCTACTGAAGTGGCAAGGGGAGAAAAAACTGGCAAAGTTGTATGTGCAGGGTGATCCAGAGTTCATAATGAATATTCCATTATGATTTAGAGTAGCTAATTGGCATTTGTGATGTGCATGCTGGCCTTTGGTCGCATATGACATTTGGGCCCGGAGAATTATTAGAAGGAAAACAAATTTAGATTTTGAAACATCATCCAGATCTTTCTTTTTTCCCCCTTTCTATTTAACTGTATAAATCCTCTCCCCCTTACAAAGCAACGTTCTCTAATTCAAACAAGTAGTGCAAATCTATTTTCTCAGCTTTATATAATGGTACAGAAGGCTGTTCTCTTAGCAGGCTGCTAAACAAGCCTTCAATTGTTTTCAGTCCTCCTGTTTCTTCTTGGTTGTCCTCATGGAGCCATACATATGGGTTTGCATTACCACTCATAACCTTCAGGGAACCGTCCCTTCAGCATTTTGCATGTGGGTCTGTGCATGCACAGTTGTACTTTGGTTATGCTGGACAGAACTCTTTTATATTTATCTATTTGTGTGTATGTGTGTATAGATATATGTGTGTGTGTATATATATATATACATACAGAGAGAGCGAGACTCTGATGTGGTAAGCAACAAAACAGTGATACACTCAAGGAAGCTCCGGATCCTAGTAGGATGCTGACAGTCATAAACAATATACAGGAATTAGAAAGAGAAAATGACTGTAAACAGAGATTTATTAATTAGCTGAATGTTTCAGCTTCAGCCCTCATCAGTAGCTCAGTTGATTTTTGAAATGCAATGTATTGTGAGCACAGCTGACAGTTCTTAGAACTCTGAGGGTGGAGAGAGTTCTAAGGTGAACCAAGGAATGCAGTAGCACATACAAGAAAAGATAGGGGTTCACATGTTATCTTCTAAGTTAAGGCCATTGGGCATGAGGGTGGTAAGTCTGTAGATCCAGAAGTTTTCCCTGGTGTCCAGTAGTTTTGGGTTGGAAAGTTTTTCTATAGGGAAGATTTCTAGGTCAGGAAGTGTGTGATCTTCTGAATTAAAATGTCTAGCAACAGGCTGTTCCACTTTCTTAGTGACGATGACTGACTTGTGATTTCTGAACTGGGTACAGAGGGCCATGGTGGTTTTCCCCACATATTGCATGCGACATACATTATGTATACATTGCATCACATAAATTATATTGCTTGATGTGCAAGTGATGTCTTGCTTGATGTTATAGGTCCTGCTTGTAGTGCTGTTTTTGAAAGTGGTAGTTTCTTTGAGATGGGTGCACGTGATGCAGTGTTTGGATTCACAGTGATGTGATGTGATCCAGGGCTGTTGATCGGTGATTTTAATTCAGATCTCACAAGTAATTTACGTAGATTAGGAGGCTGGTGAAAAGCCACAAAGGGTGGAAGGTTGATGGGTTTTTCAAGATGTGGTGAATTGGCTAGTAGGGGGTAGCTTTCTTTAATCGCCAGGTGATACATCGGACTTGCAGGATGAAAATCCACCACTAAGGGGATGCGGCGTACTTTGTGAGTTTTAGTTACCACCTTGTAGAGGAGGGATTCTCATGTTTGTGTAGAGACGCCGGACAGATGTTGAAATCTATGACATGGAAGGGATAGCTTCTGGTAAGTAGATGTTCCTTGAGTTCTTTGATGCATTCGAGGTAATTGACGTTGTTACAGATGCGTCTAATACGTAGAGCTAAGCTACAAAAGATGTTGTTCTTAATGTGTTTTGGATTACAAGAACTCCAATGTAAATATAGGTGAGCATCAGTGGGTTTACTATAAAGATCAGTGTTAATCTTGTTTTGCTCAATGTTGAGAAGGACATATGAAAAGTAGACTTGGGACCCCCGGGCCATTACCGGATACCGGATTTACCGGTTTCTGGTTCTCAAAGAACCGGATTCTCGGATTAAATCTGGTATACCAGTACCGGTTTTATTCCATTGATTTCAATGGGGCACTGTGGCCCCATTGAAATCA
>QEPC01002450.1:1487174-1518677 GCA_003113815.1 Sphenodon punctatus
AGGGGGTGTCCCCCCTTCCACCCGCGCAGCCTGGACTCGGGGAGTTTTTTTTAACTTTTTTGGTGGGTTTTTTACATTGCAGCCATTCATTTAAATGGCTGCAATGTAAAAAAATCTGGTACCCGGAATCTGGTAACCAGACCGGATTTACCGGGTAGAATCCGATAATGCCGGTACGCCCAGTACCGGCATTATCGGATACCGGATTTACCGGCACGCCCGCCCGCCCCTACTAAAAAGGGAATGTAGGAGTTCTCAATGATGCAGTTGCATGTGAATTTTATAGTAGGATGGATAGAGTTTAGATAACTTTTAAATTGTTCAAAACTGTCTTTACCATTTGTCCAGATTATAAAGATATCGCTGATGTAGCTGTACCACACTCGGGGTCTGTGGGTAGAATCTTCAAGGATAGTTTGTTCAAGGCTGCCCATAAATAAATTGGCATAGGATGGAGTCATGCGGGTGCCCATAGCTGTACCTTGTATTTATAAGTAATGTTTATTATTGAAAGTGAAGTTGTTGCAGGTCAGGACAAGTGTGGCTAATGAGATGATAACTTCCGTGGGGAGTTCTTCTGAAGTTCTGCTAACCAAGAAATTCTTGAGAGCCTGAATGCCATCTTTATGTGGGATATTAGTGTAGAGGGACGTAACATTGAATGTGACTAGTATGGTATCTTTGTCAAATAGGTGATGTTTATTCAAGGATTCTATTTTGAGTAAGCAATCACTGTTGTCTTTAATGTAGGATGGGAGCTTTTGTACTAGATGTTGTAAGTGTAAGTTAGTATATAAAGAGATCCTTTCAGTAGCTGTGTTGTTTCCTGAGACAATGGGTCTCCCTGGGTAACTAGTTTTATGTATTTTAGGCAGCATATAAAACCTTCCTGGGGTGGGATTAGAGTTGATAAGCAGGTCAACTGTATCATAATCAAGTAATTTCTGCTGTGTAAAGTCTAGTATGGTGTCAGAAATGTGGGTATTAAGATCTGATGTGATGTCTTGGTTGAGGAGTTTCTAAGTTTTCTCATCTTTAAGTTGTCTCAGGCCCTCAGAGATGTAATGTTCTGTTTTAAGAACTACTACTGCACCACCTTTGTCAGCAGGTTTAATGACAATATCTCTTCTTTTCTGAAGATTTGTAAGGTCGGTTCTTTCATCCCTAGTCAAGTTGTCAAAAGTAGATGGAAGTCTCTGGTTGTGTATAATTCTGTTAACTGACAGCAAAAACATTTCTAAAACTGAATTTCTGTTTATAGTGGGTGTCTAGGTTTTGGGTGGGAGAAATTGGTGGAGCGGATGTTTAGTGTAATCCTGTGTGTTGGCTTCAGTATCATCGTAAAAATACTCTGTCAGCCTGCATCTTCTTTCAAATGATTTGATGTTGCTCTTCATCTGGGCTCTATTGTATTCTCTAGGAGTAGGACAGAAGTTGAGTCCTCTGGATAGAAGTTTGAGTTCACTCTGTGATATGCTCCCATCTGAAAGATCTGTCACCATTTTAGAATCTGTTATTTCAACAATGTTCAGCTAATCAATAAATCCCATTTATATAATATATATTTTGAAGAGCCCAGGCCTTAAACAGTGTACTAAATGTCATGAATGGACGCTTTTCAGTGACAAGCATGACCATTGTTTGATCTGTTTGGATCATGAACACATTCCTGCAAAATGACATTTGCCAGGACTTCATGAGTAGAGCCTGCAAGGATAGAGCTGGTAAACTGGCAGCATATGTGCTTTCACAGGCCTTTTTAGCAAGGGATGACTTCTTGAAAACATCTTCAGGCACCAGGAGAGAAGTAGCTCAACTCTTTCGGGGATAGAAAGCACTTATTTTTCAGGCCATCAAAGAACTACTGTCATGGATTCCCTTCCAAAGAGATCAGTAATAACAGGTTCAGTCAGCCACAAAAACTAAGGACAGAGCCTTCAGAAAGAAGGTGGCTGAGAAGACTGGTAAGCCTCAGGATAGGCCTCAATTTAGTATCAGGCCAGCTAGGCTATGGAGACTGACCACAAAGCACCATAGATGTTAAGACCTGCTGTTACAGAAAAAGTCTTCCTTCGGGGGCCATCAGGAGGAGTAATTTCTTGCTTTTCACAAACATTTAAGTTGCATTTAAAATTAATTCTTTGATTTCATATTAGAATCACTTAATTTGGTGAACTGTGCTGTCTTATGTGGAGTATCATTATTCTTACATCGCAGAGAGAATGTAGTTGCCGTGCTGGTTCCAAGTGGTCTTAAATATAGAAAGAGCCCTGTATGGCCCGGAAGCTTGCTTACCTCCACCAACAGTTGGTCCAATAAAAGATATCATTCGAACCACTTTGTCTCTCTATTACTATGACAGAAGACATTCTTAAAGGCATGAGTGTCAAACAATTGTAGGTCCCATCTTGCATACCTGCTGACAAAGAGATGATTCTGTGCACTAAACATTCTTCTTATTCATGCCTATTGGTATGTTTGTTCCACACCGCTTCCATCATCTTAGAGGCTGTATATTGGTAACATCTGAAAATTTGATGCAAACAAAACGCATGCGTTTATCTTGTCTTTTACAGTTTCTTTGAAATAAAAGGCTAGCTGCATCAAATCTTGTTTTCTGTTTGTATTGCTTGTCACACGCACACAAAATGAGGCAACAGAGACAGTATGGGATTTTAATTGGCCACAACTTTATTAATAACCAAATGTAGAACCTAATTGGAGAAAGAACCCAATTAGCCTATCTGGGGTGGTGTGGTGGTGGTGGTGGTGGTGGTGGTTCTTCCTCTTTGTCTTCCTCTTCCTCATTCTCCATTAATATTTATATCCTGCACTCTCCCAGTCACTGTCGACTCGAGGCGGCTCACAATATCACTATCACAATAGAAGAAGGAACTGCGCATGCCCACGCGCAACTAGGATGAGGATCCTGGTGCTCCACTCCCCCGCTCAACTAAAACCTAGCTAAAAATGAAAACTAAAGGGATCTAATGGCAGCACGGACCAGGGGACCATGGGGAAAACAAAGGGGGCGCAGGAAAATCGAGCAGCAACAGCTGCTGTGTACAAATTCTGCCAAATAAGACTGGCGGTGCCCCTCCCCCCCCAGCCTGAAAGCGCAGGCAATATGGCGACGGTGTCCTGCCAGACTGAGGCGGGGGCCCCAGAGGAACTGTTAAGGGAGGACAAAATCATGGCGGCATTGGAGGACATCAAAGCAGGGCTTGCAGCAGCAGATTTAGCTAGGGAGCAGCTCCTCGCGGAGATAGGCAAACTGTAGCAAGCAGAGCAGCAGGGGAAGAAAAAATTGGAGGCCCTAACAAAAAGAGTTGGGGGAACTTAAAGCAGAATCTCAGAAATTGAGGACAGGGCCTCAGTGGGCAAGATCAACAAATGAGAATGTGGGAAATAATCAAAGCTCTGGAAGCCAAGTGTGAGGATCAAGAAAATAGGGCAAGGAGGTCTAATCTGAGGTTTGTCGGGGTCCCAGAGGGTGCAGAGGGGAGATACACCATTCAATTAGTCTGGCAGATCCTAAAAGCCTCCTTCCCAGAAGATCCCACTATCCACAAAGCTAAGATTGAACGCGCCCACAGGGCCATAAGACCAAAGCCAAAAAAAGGGGAACCCCCATGTGCAATAATAGTAAAGTTTCTTGAATTCCAGATAAAAGAAAAAACCCTGAGACTAGCAAGGGGGAAGGAAGCCCTGACATTACAAGAAAAGGTGCTAATTTTTTCCCCAGACTATGCTGGAGAGACTATGATTAAACGGAGAAAATGAGCAAAGTACTTCGCTGAACTGAACAAGCATGAACTCAGACCACAGCTATGGTTCCCAGCTTGTATGACCATACTATGGAGAGGAAAAAGGAAAATCTTCTTGGAGACTAAGGAGCTGGAAGAATTTCTTCAAAAGAAGCTCGGAGGGCAGCCTGAACCCAACTTAGAGTAGCAAGCTAGATCCACAATAACTGTCTCATAAGGAAGCGAGGAAATAAGTATCCTTAATGTCGCAAATATTTGGCCCAGATTCTTGTTCTGGGTTCTATTTCTGCAAAGTATTTGAAGTTTCCTTTGGTAGAAACCTTAACCGAGGCGTAATCAAGAAAGGAGGAGGGGGAGGGAATGGTAATGTAAGATAAATGGTGGGAATATGCTCAGTGGCTGCACTGTGAGGGTGGAAAGCAACATTAAACACGTCCCAGATCTGGAGGGGAGGCGTGAAAATAGTACTCCCTTTGTATATAGTTCACTGGTTAAAAAGTTAAGACTTGGATTCAGGCACAAAAGGGAAAAAAGAGGCTCAGGTGACGAAATGAGGTGCTCATGGCTGACTTGATCAGAGTGGTATCCCTAAATATTAGGGGTCTAAACAACCCTGTTAAGTGCAAAAGGGTAAATCAGTTAATTAGAGGGGAGAGGGAAGATATTTATTTTCTGCAAGAGACTCATCTCAAAGAGTCTGATAGTCTCAGGTTCCAGGATAAATATTTTGGGGAAATTTACCCTGCATGTAACCTACAGGGAAAAAAAGCAGAGGTACTCATAGGTATTAAAGCCAACAAGGAATTCAAGCTGAAAAATATATATAAGGACAATGAAGGCAGGTTGCTTATAGTGGTGGGAGAACTTGAGGGCAAGGAAGTCACCTTGGTCAATATATATGCTCCGAACTATGGGACCTATGATTTTGTGAGACAGGCTTTGTGCCTGATAGAACAATATACAGAAGGGATATTACTGATGCAGGGAGATCTCAATGCATGTTGGGAGGAGAGGGACCATTCCAATAAGGGGCTGGCTCAAAAATAAACTTTTTCTGGAACAAACCAAGGAAGGGATTAAAGACTACTTTGAGTTAAATGTTGGGTCAGTAGAGAAGTAGAGAAGCAGGCGACTCTGGGAAGCAGCAAAAGTAGTAATTCGAGGGAAAGATGATAGCCACTAAAGCAGCCCTATGTAAAGAAAATAGGGAATACTTAAAGGAGCTACACAGGGAACTAAAGGCTCTGGATATAGCAAACAAAAGTAACCCATCAAAAAAGAGAGCGAGGAAAATTGCTCAAATTAGGGAGCAGATAAACTTGAAAGAAATGGAAAAAACAACAGCACAATTAAAACAAATGAAAGGTTTTTATTTCACATACTGCAATAAAACGGAAAACATTGGCTAGGCTAGTCAAAAAACAATATAAAAAATTGCAGATATCCTCCTTGCAACTGGCAGATGGCTCTAAAACAATGAAGGACGAGCTGATCCTTCAGGAATTCCAGAAATATTATCAGTCGATGTATACCTCCTGCAACCCTGATCCTAGAAAGATAAAATAATTTTTAGATAATTACAAAATCCCAAAATTAAATACTGTTCAAGTAAGCTTTCTCAATAGGCCCCCTCAATAAACAAGAAATAGCTGAGATTATTAAAGGGCTTCCTAATAACAAGGCAGCTGGACCCAATGGGCTGCTGGCAGAATTCTATAAAGCAACTGCAGGAATAGTGATCCAATTTGGTAGACACATATAATGAAATGAAATTCTGAAAGAAGAAAGGATGCTTCAGTCATTCTACAAAGCTAGTATCACTTTAATCCCAAAGCCTGGAAAGTCGCCTGAGCACTGCGAGAACTATAGACCCATTTCACTTTTGAATGTAGATTTTAAAATCTTTTCTAAGGCTCTGGCAAACAGGCTGGCTGCCATTGTAGGGGAATTGGTAGATTCGTATCAGGTGGGCTTCATTCCCACCAGATTGGGATCAGATAATATACGAAGGGTGGTTAACTTGATGCACCATTTAGAGGGAGCAGGTGAGCAGGCAGCAATCATTTCATTTCATTCATTCATTTCATTCATTTATTAGATTTCTATACCGCCCCATCCTGCACAGCAGGATGCTGCTTGATGCAAATCATCCTGCTTGATGCAGAAAAAGCCTTTGACAGGATGGAAATTGGGTGCCTCACACAGGTTATGGCTTAAATGGGCTATGTAGGCCCCTTCATTAAGTGGGTGAAAGCAATTTACAAGGAACCAAAATCCAAACTAATAATTAATAACTTGCAATCAGAAGGGTTTAGCCTCGGGAGAGGGATGAGACAAGGACGCCCCCTATTCCTACTTCTGTTCGACCTAGTGTTGGAAGCTCTAGCTATTGCAATAAGACAGGAGAAACAAATAAAGGGAATTCATATTGGGCGGCAGGAGCATAAAATAGCGATGTTTGCGGATGATACAGTTTTGTTCATAGGGGACCCAAGAAACTCCATGCCAGCACTCTTGCAATTGATACAAAGATTTGCCAACATCTCAGGCTATAAAGTAAACACCTCAAAATCATATGCGCTAATATATGGCAAAAACGACAGACAAAAGGAGTGCTACCCTTTCCCGAAGAGAAGCAGGCAGTTAAGTACCTGGACGTAGTATTACCTAAACAATTAGACCAACTGTATAAAGCTAATTTTGCGAACCTACCCCAGCAACTAACTATAGAGGTGGCGGAATGGAGAGCTCTGCCATGCTCGTGGCTGGGCAGAGTAAACTTGTTTAAAATGGTTATCCTTCCCAAAATCATATATAAACTGCTAGCATTTCCCATTCATTTACCGGAATCCTTTTTTAGAGCCTGTGATAAACTCGGGAGGGAAATAATTTGGAAGGTGCATAAACCTAGAGTTGGTAGACAAACCTTGATGAGGACTAAAGAGAAAGGGGGAATTAACCTCCCGGACATTCGGTTGTACCATAAGGCAGCAACGTTGGGACCTCTCAATATTTGGTACTAGCAACCCGAAGCAGTGAAATGGGCTCAGATAGAACAAAATATCCTGGCTAGTGATAGCTTGAAAAGCGTAATAGTAGATGAAGGAATCCCAAATAAGAAAATGTTGAAAAAACACCCCTTTGCATGGACAATTTAGTTGACTTGGCAGGCAACAATTAAAAAAACTTTTGATAGACAAAACCCAGTTCCCGTACTCACCCATAGACTTACTCTGTTTCCAGAAATTCCAGCAAGCCAAGAACCTATGGGAAAAATTGGGGAAAAAAGGGTTAGTAAAAATCAATCAAATACTGGAGGGGAAAGAGATGATGAAAAAGGATGAAGTTGAAAAAAATGTGGAGATAAAATGGGAATGATGGACTACCTATAACTCAAACACCTGATAACTAAAGTAAAAAAGGGGGAAAACTTTGCCAGGGATCCCACAAATCTGGAACGAATCCTCTTTGAAAGGGCAGCAGTGACGGGGAAGTTAGCCCGTATATATAAAGCTTTAAAAGAGTTGTGGTACCCCAAGGGGCTCTCCTACATACAAAAATGGAAATGTGATTTAGGAGCAGACTGGTTGGAGAAGGAGGAAGCCCAAATCATCAGTTATATGCACACTAGCGTTCATGCACTAGAAATGAAAGAATGTCAAATAAAGCTGGTAATGCGGCATTATTTGACCCCGAAACAATTTAAACATATAAATAGAGAAGACAGAGGGCTATGTTGGAGAGGCTGTGGGGAGGAAGGTTCTTATTTGCACTGCTGGTGGGACTGTACACGAATAAGCCCTTTATGGAGGTGTGTATGGAAGAAAATGGAGGCGATGACAAAAGTGACAATTCCTTTTCGCCCAGAAATAGGCCTGTTGGGCTTGTTTCCGGAAGGTAAAGTGTTACAGAATCATAAAGACTCCTGTTCCGCATTCATTTAAGCAGCAAAATGTCATTGCCTCACACTGGAAAGAGATTAGAGAACTTACCGAAGGTGAATGGATGAATAGACTCTGGTATCATCTAACCATGGAAAAGATGGCAGCCACTCTACTAGATAAAAACGAAGCATAGACAGCAAATTGGTATCCTTGTGTCTGCATGACGAACAAAACAGACTTACCAGAAGACGAAAGAGCTTTCCTTTTTGACTATTACATTGAATATGTTAAAGAAATCTAGAATGATACCTGAATCCATGAGTTTGAGTTCCGAGCGTTTGGTTTGTATTTGGATGGAATAACTGTATTGGTAAATACTTCAATGCATTGTAAAATGTATAACCATTCATAAAACAATTAATAAAGTTTTAAAAAAATATCGCAATACAATAGGGCTATAATCACATGCAGGGGAAACCCATACAATAACAAAAAAAATACAAAAAATACAGTTGGGCTTAAATCCCACATAGGGGACCTGCCCAATACAATCAGTAATGCATGTAAGTACAGTTTGCACACAACAAACCCATAGCTACCTAAACTTCTGCATACTATAAACCCCAATTCCTTCTCCACTGGCACCACATATCATTCTACCATTGCCTGTTCTCACCAGGCATCCAACTCCACCCCCCTGCTGCCACCAAGGGAGGACCTCCTCCTCCTCCTCCACCCCTCTCTCAGAGGGGAAGGCTTTCTCAACACTTTTACCAGGGAGAAAGACAGTACATAAATCCACTACTGATTCCTCCACCCCGGCCTCCCAACCCAGCCGAAGGGCACGGGGCCCCTTTTGACCATGCCCCTTCAACCCACGCCCCCAGCACGCGCCTCCAGCACAGCCGCCAGCTGCCCCTGGTGTTATGGGGAGCACCCTGCAGGTGCCCTGACCCCACAAGGAGTGGGGAGGGAGTACTGTCCTGCAGCTGCTCACTTGGAACCCCATAGCACCTACTCCCAAAGTCCAGGCAAGGTCTGTATCTTGTTCCATGGGGGGGAGGGGAGGGAGAGAGAGAGAGATGTCATCTGCTGCATAGGCTCTTGCCCTGCCTGTGGCTGCCCCCAGCTTGCTTGCAATGCTGCCGCCTCCAGACTCCAGCGGACTACCCCTGGTGTTATGGGGAACGCCCTGTAGATGCCCCTTCTCCGCCCCCACAAGGGGGGAGGGAGTGAGTACTGTCTCGCAGCTGCTCACTTGCAACCGCTGAGTACCTACCTCCAAAGTCCAGGCAAGGTCCATGGGGGGAGGGCGGGGGGAGATGTCATCTGCTGCATAGGCTTATGGGGTGAAGGGCTCTAATTCTGCCAAACTGTAAACGTGAACTAACCCTTCACCCCATCAGCTCAGTTCCTTTAGCTCAAAGAATTTGATTGGAGATTCCAGTCCATTCCTAAACCTGGTCCCCTTCCGTTGTTATGGTCCTGAGGCAGGGGCAACGGTTTCAGCACACCTCGGGACGCACATATATCCTGCTAGTATGCCAGTCCCGCCACCCCTCAGAGTTGGGGGAGACCGTGGGTCGCTTATTCCCTGATAAGTTCCCCTGTCTCTCATCTCTCCTGAGGTGCTTCTGTGTCCCCATTCCATCCACTTGAGGCTGGAACAAATCTCTAACGAACCTTTTAGTTTAATTTTGGCACTGAACTGACGCCACTAAGAGCAGCCAGAATACCTCGGCTTGCTCACCCCCAACCCAGACTACACAATTTATATCAACTTGAGCAATATATCCTTGATATTGCCAAGATAAATGTCTATTCCTAAGTCAGAGAGATGAACACCATCTTCCCAATACAATTCAGGCTTCATCCAGTGGATGGCCTTATGTTCTAGCCAATCCCCTCCCCGCTGATCAATAAATCTTTTAACCTTCCAGTTAACCCTTTTCCGTGCCTTGTCCACCCCTTTTGGATTCAAACCCCTGGCCCACCTAATCCGTTGGATCAACTGGGTGAATACCACATGCGCCCATGAGAAAAGCTCCCTTAGCCTATCCCAATCCTGCCTTATCATAATAGATAAGTCCAAACCAGATCTCTGTGCAAAATCGTTCTCCCCCTAGTGAATAAGAATATCAGGTCATGACCTGTTACGGAACCCCAAAACCATAGGCATCAGTTGGGCCCACAAATGCCCTTCTTTCCATTCCAAGTGATTTCCGCTCTGGATCCAAGTCCGAGCTGTGACCCCCAACTGGTCCGTCTGACCGTCTTTTCCGCCCAGTGAATGAAACTGTGCCCAAGGATCCAAATATTCTTCCTCATCATTTTCTGACCTGCCCCTGTAATAATATAGATAGATAAACATCAACATACATGTCCCCCCGATTGAACTACACTAGTACAAGTAGGGGTTGCAGGGGCTGCCCTACTTCGCAGGTGGTCGAATGTAGGATTTAAAAGCCCCAGAACGCCACCTACCCACATCCCGAATATCACTCTCCGAAAAACCAGACGCTGCAGCTGACGCTGCCCCTATTCTAAAAGAGTGAGAGCCAAACAGATGACTAGCTAACCCCAATTCACCCAGACATCGCTACATCACTGCCACGAACTGATACTTAGTGGCAACTCAGAAACATGCATAAACAGCAGGCTCCCACCAAATACCCTGCCATGCATGTACACTGCCCTGTTCCTGACAGGGCAGACATCCCCTCCACCTGACCGATGCAGGGTAATAACAGATCCTTGCTTTTTTTGGTCAGTCTTTGAACCTCTCAGGCGAATTCGAACCACACCCTCTTGCATAATAACATCAGAAGTCTGAAGAGCCCATCCTGACTGATCAAAGCGCGAGCTAACAAGCAGCTCACTTACTCTCAGCGCTCCAAAGAAAGCTATGCTAAAAGTGGCCCTAAACAACAAGACTTCACTTTCGTTAGCACAAACCTGGACTAACTTTGAATCCATCTCCGCCAGAATCTGTGGGGATAAAAGCAGACGAGTATCCGCCCTACCAGGCTCCTGCCTATGCCAGGATTCCAACATAGCTTTTAGTATAGGCGACTGAGTCACCTCAGGAAAACCTGCCAATTTGCCCATAAAAGCCAATGCTTCCCACTTTCCTGCGATTGTACTGGGGGCCAAACCCTTACCCCACAGATGCAGGCCAAACTGTATTACTTGAGGAAGTGGGATAGGAAAGCTAGCAAACCAACCCTTGTTGCTCGCAAATCATGCAAATTCCCTGTACGCTTGCTGGTATGCCACCCATGTAGAAGGTGCAACCCAGCCCTTCAAAGTCCGGAATAGCTCAAGTCTCCAAGGTTCCAAAGCACCACTGGGACAAACTCCTGCGTTCGACTCGCCTGGGGGGCAAGGTCCCAAAAGCGCTGCATCTGAAACCAAGGAAGGGCATCAGCAATTTCATTATTTATACCTGGGACATGCCTAGTCGAAAATAAAATATTATGCCTTGGGCATGTTAACACAAACACCCTCACCAGTGTTAGGCAAATTCCCAAATATTCCTAGGTGTCTTTCCCAAGCATCACTGACTTGCAGGGAAGTTCCCCAATGGGAAGACACGAACTGTTAACCTATTTCCAGGCTTAACTGAAAAGCCTGTCTGGGAGCACACTAGCAAGGTTAACCTCTTTCAGATATTTAGGTAAATCTCCCTTATTTACCTGTTTCTTAGGATATTTTATATGGGCAGTCTTTGTGGTCTATTATTCTACCACCAGTGACATCATCACCTCCAAGGGTGATCGGCACTCAATGCCGTGTAGTCAATTATTCCATTACAACCACTGACATCATCACCTCCTCTGTAAAGAGTGGTGACCGTCTCTTTATTAAAATATCCTGATAGGATCTCAGGGGGGGATCAGTCCCCGGGGATCTTATTGAGGAGGTTCTATTTCTCCGGTACCATGTGAGAATGCAAACCACATAGAACTAACCAATAAGACAGTTTTATTTAGCAGTTTCTTAAATGACATAAACTTATCAATGCTAAATGATCATACTATCTTAGCACACCCTTCATTCATACTTACATCAGGCATACATTTAAGATTGGCCAAACCTTAAAGTAGCTAGCTGCTTTAGAGAGAGGGAGTTTTGGCGTGCGCACGCTGTCTCTCAGGTGAGCAGGGTTAGTTCTTCTCCAACTTGATGGGGTCTCTGCATCCCTTTTTATACCTTGATTTCTGCTGGCCACCTGTCTGACGTCTTGGTAAACATTCCAACAGTCTCTCTTTGTGGTTTTCCTGTTATTTGCAAACTGGTTGTTTTTGCAAGCTGCTTGTGACAGTCACCAGTCCTTTGTAGCTTCTCGTCTCACGACAGTCAACTATTTCCTTGTGGTCTGTGTGGGTGACTGGTCTGCTACAAAGTTTTGCCTCCTTGTCAGCAGCTCTTGGTCAAGCAGTTCTTGGTTAAGCAGTTCTTGGTCAAGGCAGGCTTTAAAACAGGTAAACATAAAGCAGGTTTTGCTGGCCAGGTGTTAGCCATCTTCGATTTCAAAGATTCTGTAGCCCCCTTTTATGCAATAACCGTTAGTCATGGTCATAGCTCTTTTGGCAACTGTCCCCTTGTTTTTCTGTAAGTGCAGGGTCGCTCAGGGGTTTTTTGGTTCCCTGTTCCTTTGCCTCTTTTAGAACAGCCGATGCGCCACTTTCTTGCCTTGTGATCAACTTGTTTTGCAAAGTCCAAAGACAGCATGTCAGCATTTGGCTTCTCATCTTTGCTTGTACCAGCTTCTGCCTTTGTTCTGTTCTTGCTTCCCATAAGCCTCTACTTTTCAGCTATGTTGACCTGAAATCAGTCACTTAAAGCCATGCATACAACAACACTAAAGCTAGGGGTTCTCAACACCAGACGCATGACTTGCTCTGACCTAGACGACAAAGTGTTAATCACATGGACCACTGCCATGTTGTCACACCAAAAAAGGACACATTTGTTCGTGAATTCATTCATCTAGATATGTACAGCTGCAACAATTGGGAATAATTCTAAAAATGTAAGGTCACGCGATATCTTCGATATTAACCATGCCCGAGGCCAACGCTGTGCACACCACATACCTCTAAAATATATACCCAGTCCTGTGCCGCCTGCTGCGGCCGAGTGGACCTGCAGTTCAGCTTCCAATAAAAGAGTGTCCCTACACAAGACACTGTTATGTCTCTCCAAAAATTCATCCCATACAGCCAAATCCTCCCGCAAGATGCATATATGATGATGAGGGGACGACATCCCGGCTATCTTGGAATATAATCTAGATAAGAAGGCCCTCCCTGGAGCCACCACTCTACAAGCAAAGTTAAGGCTCCTGAGTAATTACTGCAATTCCCTCAGTGTTACTTTCTTTGCCCCCCTAACCTTTCTAACAGCCACGAGCAAACTCTGGAGCTTAACTACAGACAACCTCGAAATGTCAAGAACAAAGTCCAGCTCAATCCCCAAGTATGTAATTACTGAGGCAGGCCTTTCCGTTTTTTCCTCTGCTAAAGGGACCCCACCCCTGTTCGCAACAGCCCTAAATGTGTTAAGGAGGTTCAGGCAATTGGGGGACCCCGCCTTTCCTGAGAAGAGATAATTGTTGAGATAATGGATCACATGACCATCCTTGGCTACCGATATGACCACCTACTCCAAGGTGGAGCTAAACTTTTCAAAAGCTGCACAGGAGATGGAACAACCCATCGGCATTGCTTTATCCAAGTAAAACTTGCCCTGATAAGAAAAAATCTAACAAATCAAAATCCTGTTGAACGGGAAGGAGGCAGAAAGCTGACTTTATGTCACTCTTTGCCATTAAGGCCCCCATTCCACATGACCTCACCATTTCAACTGCCTTGTCAAATGAAGCATACTGAACCGAGCAAAGCTCGGTAGGTATAAAATCATTCACAGAGGATCCTCGCGGGTAAAATAGGTGATGTATCAGCCTATACTCCACCAGGGTCTTCTTGGGTACCACTCCCAATGGAGAAATCCTAAGATTCTCCATTGGCAGGACACTGAATGTGCCGGTTACCCTGCCTTTGGCTACTTCCTTATTAATTTTGTCCTCAACCACGTGTTCCAAACCTTGAATAGATTTCAAATTAGGAGCCATTGTGTGCCCCCTAGTACCCCAAAACTGAATCTTAAAACCATAACGAAAACCGTCAACCTCTTTTCCAGGCTCAGACCTGGTTCCTTTGCCGGGGGGGCACTCCCTTTAACGATCACATGCCCGCTATCCGACCTGTGCATATCCCGCTCCTCCAACCAAAGGTCATGTGCATGTAAATCCCATCTAATACCAGGGGTAATTGCAGCCCTCTGGCGAAAAGCCTCATCATAGCGCAACCAGCCAAACCCTTCGTCCAACAAATATACCCTATGCAGTATATCGAAATATTTCCACAGTGGCATAGCACGCGCTGGGAAAGCCTGCAATATAACTCCGGCATAAACAATAAATGCAGACTCCCAATTTGCCCAATTCCTGTCCACCTTCCTCCTCTTTGCCCTCTCTAAATCCCGAGATTCAACCTTTGCATTGGGGTCATTCACGGGATCACAGAATAACAAGGCAAAGATATCTATATACTGTCCCCACCAAATCTTCTCCCTAGTAGACTGCAGTAAATGCACCCCAATAGGAGCCGAAACTCCAGCATACCCTCCCCCCCTGCAGAGGAGACACCTCCTAACCTGCCACTCCTGACGTGAGAACACCAGAAGGAGCAGCTGTTAAACCAGCCCCAATCAAGCCACCCCCCGTGGCTGATGAAAGGACAGGGGCCCCCTGAGATGAAGCAGTGGCCTCAACTAACCCTGCAGCACCCTGGAGTGCAGTACCAGGAATGGACCCCTGGTGGCGCCACACATCCAGCCACACCAACCTGTTGGGATCCTGCTGGAACAACAGCTGAGAACCTGGCAGAGTAGAAACAGCCTGACCCAGGTGGAGCTGGACTCCCTGAGTCTGAGGGGTCGACAACACACCGACACCATCTTGCACCAGGGACAAACCCGACTGTCCCACATCTTGGCCCATTCCCCCCGGGACTGCCCCTCCCCCACTGACTGAGCATCAGGCAACGTGGGCTGTGCAGCTACTGTCCCTGAACCAGCGACCTTAACACCCCCCACTAACCTGAACCCACCTTACATGATCCTGCTTGTGGCACCTGAGGCTGTAACACTTGAGGTGGCTGAAGTAGGGGCTGTTGACCTCTGTTCTCCAGAAGTTCTGTGATCCTGTTCAAGCGCTCATCTATGCTGTCCACCCTCTGGACCAGATCCTGTATTGCCTGACCGTCACTCTCTGCTGGTTTGGCTGGGCCTGGAACCTCATCATTGTTCCTGTACGACTCGGTGGTGGGGACTGATTCCTTCCCCCATGCCGCACTGGATTAGCCACTGGAACTGGCACCACCACTGGTGGTAAATCCACCCCTGGATTTCCTCAAAAAATGTTCCATCAAGATGTCCCATCCATCCATTTTCTCTTGAAAATGCTTGAAGCAGGCCAGACTCTGCCCCCCAGTGCCAACAGCAGAGGGCCCCCTTTGCACGCCCACACTAGTATTGACCTGACTCCCCATGATTGCCATGGGATCCACAGCCTGTACCACCGGCTGGGGTAACATAACTTGGGGAGGTGCTGAGGTCGACATTGCCTGTGGTCACAGAACCCACTGCCACTCGTTGGCCAGAGACACAAGGGCACTGCGTGACCCCCCTGATGGCACCATGTCCCCTCAATGTGCCTCTACCCTGCCCAGCTCCTCTCCCCCAAAGCCTAGATAGACTCCTCTCTCCCCTCCCCCGCGCCATGCTGATCAAACCTGTGTAGGACTAACTCCCTGATAAACTGAAACACCTTGGGGCAGGAGTGAGACTAAAAACCCCAGTCACTGCTGCCATGGCAGAGGGAGGGGGGAGGAGGACAAATCCCTGCGTGATCCCCCCTTGGACGGAGGCGTGATCCCTTTGTGGATGGAGGGGGGGAGATGAGTACTCCCTACACCCCCAAAAAGCAAATCCCTACGTGGTCTTTCCCCCCCCCCCGCCCCTTGGATGGAGGCGTGATCCCCTTGGTGGATGGAGGGTGGGGTGGAGTTTAGTACTCCCTATGCCCCCGAAAAGTGCTACAACACTGGGGAGGGGGGATGATTACTTCCCGACAGGAACAGGCCAGCTGGCCCAAAAAAGCTCCAGCAACTGCCACTGCTCTTGAGCCTGAAACCACGCAGTCAAGCGCAGCTCGGTAACGAGCTGTCAACGCGCTTGATCGGTGGCCAAATGGAGTGGGAGCCGGGAGACAGCTCAAAACACTGTACCCGGGCAAACCATACACCCTCCGATTTGCACCGCCGGCGGCTTGTACTGCAGGAGCAGCAGCAAACACTGCATCCTGCAGCACTCCTCTCCCTCTCCACCAAAACCCTGGCCCGGCCCAGAACCCCGTGCCGGCAAAGAAGCCCTCTACCACCTCAGGGTAAGGTGGTGAGGACAAGATTCCCCCCCCCCCTCGCATAAAGCGTTGGGGGAGGGGAATTTTGTGAGTTGGATGGTATAGAAATCTAAAACAAATTCCTAATATCCTATAAAACATTAAAACAACTTTTTCTTGCTTTTCTGTTGTCTTTATACACCATGGACTGACTTAGCCTCCTTTTTGCTGTGCAGTTCATCTTTAAAGCCAACGACAGTGGGCAAACTCCATTGTTAGAATACCCTAGTTCTCGGTTTTGTTTTTTGACACCACAACCAGTGACTGTAAAATCAATTTTAAAATTACTGTACTTCTATCTCCAAGGTATCTTTAGAACAGCCATATTCATTTTTATGCATGCTTCTATCAAACATTATTTGCCAGAAGCCTAAATTTACTGTCTCCCCTGAGTATTGGATGCTTTATTGTTATGTAAACAGACTTTCTAGCTTCTGGTTTCCAAGAATAATGATGTATACGTTGATATTTTGATTAACTAGAACAATTACTTCCTAGCAGTTAACTTTTGTCCTTTTGAAGGCTGCATCCTGCAGAGACCTATCTCCATCTTCCCAACTCGATTCAAAAGCTGTGTCTGCGAGACTACATAATTAAGGAATTTGTGTCAAACTGAACTGATGGTTTATGATACATGTGTATACATCACATCATGTGACTATTGCTGCTGCCTTCAGTGGGATAGCTGATAGCAATGTCTTTTGCTTATAGAGCAGTGCCATTAGTACAACACATAAGAAAAATTGTGACAAGACCGTGACTCTATTTAGATTAGTACTAGCTTTAGAGGACAATCACAAGCAGTAGTTCTCTCTTTCTGTAATCCACACACTCATTTCTAAATTTAATGAAAATCTGTTCACTTGTTTTTCTTAGGAGGGAAAAATTAAGGTTGAATAATAGTAACATTAAACCTTTACCTTTTATAACACTGTTATTTAATTAGCTTTCAATTTTGATCTGAAGAGGCTATCCTAGACCTTGTAACGTTTCAAAACCTTATCAACGAATTATACTCCAGAGGGGTTAAAATAGTACTAGCTGCCTCATTATCTTCACTTGAAAATCTTCAGCTTGCTGTGCAATCTGTATTAAAGCTCCTTTAATGGGTGCAATTGAAAGAAACATAAGCCTACCTTCAAGCATTAATTAACATTAATATGTTTTATTCTTAACTGTTACCTACCCTATTTATTAATTGAATCTATTTTTTTAAAAAATAAATAAATAAATAAATAAATAATTGATTAAAGTAAGGCAAAAGTATACAAGAATCGTGCCTGTAGTCAATGTTTTATTCTATCCAAAGTTCAGCCTTGGTTAGTGAAATGTAATGCGGAGCAAGAAAGTCATTTTGATAGTAGAGTTTGGTTAAATGGGTGTTTCCTAATGATAGGAGTCTGGGTTTATAAATTTTTCAGGAAAATTCTAAGCTTATAATCTCTACTGTTTTTTGTGCCATGGGTGCAGCCACATGGGTTGCAGAGGGCCTGATTCCCACACGGCCCTGTGATCGTCAAACGCTGCCGGCACACTAGGGACAAGTACTGGGAGCTGGGCAAATGGTTGCCCCCCCACCCACCCATGGGGCAGCTGACCACGGTTGGTGCTCCTACCACAGCCAGGGCGGGCGCTGGCCTCATAAGTGGGCGCCTGGTCCTGCCCTGCCTCAATCCCCCAGCCCAAGCAAGATCCCACCCATGATGTGGCTGTGCATGACAGGTGATAGCATCCACTGTTCAAAGCCCCGCAGCGGAGCTCGTCACACGAGTTGCTCTGCCTTGGGCAGCCTTATCCCACTTGGGGTAAGGCTGCTATGTGATGCGTCCTCGGACTTTTTCCAAGGACACATTGCATAGCAGCCAGTTGCTCGCCCCACCCTGGGGCGGGGGGAACATCTGGTGGCCGCCAGCCACATTGCGTAGCCCAACTGCCCAGAGTAGGTTAAAGCTAACCAAGGCGTGGTAGCCTTTCCACAGAGTCAAGTGTGGCTGCACCCATAGAGTTTTTTTCATATTGGATTCAGCAAATTTTAAGTCTGACACTTTAAAAAATATTTTGATTACTTTTGCACCTCTAGATGAAAAAAGTGGTTTCTTCACAGGTGCTAAGACGCACACATTTCCTCTATGCTAATTTTTCTTTCATCAGTTATTTTCACTGAAATATACTAAAGTAGTGTGGGTAATTTCTTTCCTTACACCATTTCCCATTAGCTTTGAGTAGCAGAATTGTAGATAAAGAAGCCTAGGATAAAAGTTAGGAACAGGGTGAAGGTAATGGGAGCAAAAGCAGGACCTGGAATAATGTAAAAAAGCACAAGGTCAGGATCACAGGAAGAGCATGCAGGATAGGGCCTAGGAAGTAACCAGTCATTCCGCTGTTCTACTGCATAAGCAAAGGCCTGGGGGACATCCATAAGAGAAATAGGGTCTTCTAGCTAATCAGTTATGTACACCGAAACATGAGCTCTGTGACCCTGGGTTGGTATTGGGAGGCTAAAGTGTTATCAATAAGGGTACACAGTGCTCCTGTATAGCTTGCCAGCCAAGGCAGCTACCCATGAACCAGTGCACATTTATTTAAGCCCCACAGATCCTGACAGTGATACTGAGAGGATAAATCATGAGCATCTCTTTTGCCTGTCATGTAACACAACAAGGAGAAGGTCCATAAAACTAAAAATGGGCAAATTTAAAGTAACCTTTTCACTCAAAGATGCAGCATGTTTTTGAATTTAACAAGATTCAAAGAGGCGACAGGACAGAAAGAATAGAGATTAACATTAATATTAAGATGTTTTGACAAAAAGCATATAATAAAGCTTCATGCTTTAGTTCTTAAACTAATCTCTATTAGGAGTTAGGATGAGACGTGGTAGGAAGAGACAGGCAGTTCTACTGATGTTTCCATCTAGGAGCTAGCAGCATGAGCCTCAGACCATTTAGTGCCAGCAGTAGCCCTTTGTACTTTGTACTGGCTGTTTCCATCCCCTACCAGGTATTTATACAGGGGCTGGGGCCCCCTTGGGCGCCGGCCGAAGGGCGACACCTAAGGGTGTCGGCTGTTGTCGGGGCCAAGGTGGCGGTGGCGTCCCCCTCTTCGACGAACATCCCCTGAGCAGCCGGCGGAGATTGTGTTGGCAAGTGGACCTGGAGAACCTATGACATTTGTGAGCTCCCTGTTGAGGATCTGCTGTGCCGTTCTGTGCTGTTCCTGGGGACCACTTACCGGTCAGCTGTGGGAGGTCAGAGCTTGGCATCTGTTCAGGGGCAGGGCCAGTGATCTGCGAGGGGAGAAAAGTGCCTGGTGATCCTATGCAAAAGGGCGTGTGCCCCTGGGAGCGCCCTTGGAGTGACTGGGAGTAGGAGAGCGATTCGCGTTTCTGCTAAACCAAGCATATATTTGCCGTTTTGGCTATTTACCTTTTGATACTATAGGCCTGTCTTGTAGTGCGATGCAGGCACAAAAACAGGCACGGCCAGAAGCAAACTTTTCCTCCCAGCCTCCCCCTAAGCACCCTAAGCAAAGGAAGATTGAGAGCTTTTTACTTCCAGCTTCAAAGGAACATGGTGAGGATGGCTTTTGTGAGATTGTTATTCCGCTCTCCAATCGCTGTCAGCTGCTGACAGAGGAGAGAGGGGTGGTGGGTCTGGAGTTGGATTCCACCAATCAATCCCCCCCCCCCCCGCATTACAGTAGGAAATGTATTCCAGTAGGCGATTCTAAGGATTTGAGAAATAGGACCCTTACCGGTTATGTTGCTGAGCATGTGCTTCTTACTACTCAAACAGTATGTCTTATATTTGCTCAATGCAACCAGTTAAGAGGGAAATTGGAGGACTTGCTTTCCGCAGTGCACAAGCGTAACTTGGGACCGGCAAGGCCCTCCAGAGATCTCAGACATCTCAGACTGATTCTTGGGATACCTATTACAAGAAGTAATATCTTGTCCATCGTGCATTTATGCCCCATACAGGGTCGTTGGTTGCTTAAGATTACTTTTAACTCAGTGGGTCTGGTAGAAGAAATTTTCAAGAAAGAGAAAATCTTAGCTTCAAAAGCCATTTTTATTTTGAAAGCTTATGGGAATGGGTTGGATATTTGTCAGCCTGTTAATGAATATACTTCACTTCCTTATCAAGCAATGAATAATGAGCGGGATGGCTGTGTACATATCAGTAATTTGAAAGAACATATGGGGAAAAAGGGAACCTCCGGGGAAGGCAGCAAACATTACTATGATGCCATTAATGGTGACTTCGTCCAGATCCTAGCAGACTTTTCTGAAGATGGGGAAATGGAGGTTGTCCTGCAGAGTGCCCATTTAAAAATGATCCCAGACAGGCTTGAGGATAAGGCTGCGGCCAAATCAATTCCTAATTTAATGGAAGGCCAAGGTGTACTTTTGGTTCGCATGGACTCCCTATACAATCAGCTTGGGAGGCTAGGCTCCTCGGAAAATTTACACCCACAGGGAGCTGGGCTGTTGTACAGACGTAAGAGTTCTGACTCAGCCCTCAAAACCCATTCCTTGTTATCACCTAAAGCAAGTACACCTAGAAGTTGCCTGTTAGTGGGCTCTAGACCCTTGTAAGTTATTCAACAAAGGACAACTGATTCCCCGGGGAGGTTGCTCCAGTTCGATGATGAAGACGTGCTGAATACACGGTCTTCACTGAAGCCCCTACCAGATGGACATACATTAATGCAGAGGCTACCGTTAGTTGCCTCGCAGGGAAGTATAGAACAGACCGTTTCCAATCCCAACCTTATGGTGGTTAGAATTGGTGATGGTCTCCCTGAACTACATTCAAATGCGTGTAGTAATGAGATCTTGAACAACAGCTTTTTGCTGAAATCCCGGCAGCAGACAGACAATAATGGGGTAGTGAATGGGAGTGGAGGCCAGTTGGTGGGGAAAAGATCTAGCTCCGATTGACAATTACCCACATAATTAGGTTTGATAAGTCTTCTTAGCTGGAACATTGCAGGCTGGCCTCAGCGGGTCTTAGACCTGGATTTTATTATTTTTCTAAATAAATTTGACATAGTTATGTTACAAGAAACTTGGATGGCAACAGGTTTTCTGTGTTCCAGCTTCATGGTGCTTTGTGCAAATGCAATTTCAATGCACGCTCGGGACCACCCGTGTGGCGGCCTTGCTATTTTTGTAAAAGATTCAATGGTAACTAACCTTCATTCGGTCAGTTCATTCTCGGCGTACTTACAAATAGTTCACTGTATTTGTCGTAGTGACTTTGAATTATTGCTTGTGAATGCGTACATTCCTCCGACCTCCTCACCTTTCTTATAATGAAGAGCTTTGGAAAATTCTTGACTTACAGGTTATTGATGCCCTTTACAAATTACCCCCGGCAATTCTTATACTAGGGGGAGATTTAAATACCAGGATGGGCAATCCTGCCAGAGAAGCACTACTTGAAGATTCAGATGGCATGGCTGTATTTCCATTCAATTTTGTTCGTACCTCCTGTGACAGTTATGTTAGTACTAGGGCTTCAATAGTGACAAATTTTATAAATTTTAATTTAGTGATCCTAAATGGACTCCTGCCTGGGGATCTTGAAGGCAATTTTATGTATCACGCACCGGGGGGGAAGGGGGGGCTAGTGTAATAGATTATTTGATGACCTCTATATCCTCCCTTCATATCATGAGAGAATTGCATATAGTCCCCAATTTTCTCTCGGACCACCTCCTACTGGTTTTGGTGTTCGATGATTTACGGCTACCGAACAAACCCGTAGAGGATAGAGAGGAAAGATCTACAAGGGAAGGGACATATGAGACATATAAAAAATGGTTACATGAGCTGGGAATAGCTTTTTCTGCATTCTGCGGCTCTCAGGTAATTAGCAATTTAATTAAAAATTTCGTGACTGACGGGGCTGATCTTGTTCTGTGGTTTGAGCAGTTCATTGACCTATTGCATCCTCTTCTTACGGACCAGAAAAAGGTATCCCTGACTGCTGGAGGTTGCCTGTCTTGGTTCGATGGGGACTGTCGTAATCTTCTATCTAAATGTCGGCATTTAGTTAGAATCCGGAAAATTGCTCCAACTTGAGAGAATATTGAAGGTGTGATAAATATTCGGAAACAATATAAAATATTGTTGGCAGCCAAGAAATTGGAATCTCATAAAAGAACTTGGAGTGAATTATTGGCAGTTACTCAAAAAATTCCAAACAATTTTGGAAACTGATTAAAAAAAAACATTATGCTCGTCATTCAGATTCCAGACTACCAGAACTGTTGCCTGAAGTGTGGGAACTTCACGTTTGTACCCTTTTCTCAGATCCTGGTTCTAAGACACAAGGAATCATGATGTATCGAGTGGATAGGTTTCAAGAATGGCTGGCTGACACTCGTATTGAAGTGAAAGAACTGATATCTGGTCTTAAGCAAGGGAAAGCCCCTGGTGGAGATTATATTACTCCAGATATGCTCAAATCTGATCCTGATTTGTGGGCAGATATTTTGGCCCCTTTATTCTCCTGTATTAATCTGACTAATTAAAGACTGACTGACAAAATGCTGACTTCAAAGTATAGTAGTTCCAATCTTTAAAAAAGGGGATCCACATATGCCACAAAATTACAGACCAATTAGTTTGTTATTGGTTGTGGGCAAGCTTTATGTGAAATTTCTCCTCATAAAATTCCAACATTGGCTGAAGACCAACCATATCTTGGAGCCAGAGCAGGCAGGATTCCAGGAGGGACAGTTGACAGTGGATCATGCCTTTGTCCTTGCTCAGTTAATATCTAAGTTTGCCCAGGCCCATAGTAATCCCTCCCTGTTCTTGTGTTTTATTGATGTGTCATCAGCTTTCGATTTAATAAGTAGGGAAAGGCTGTAGTTCAAATTAAATAACACTTCTATTGATCCATGACTTCTTTCTTTTATAATTAATTTGCACTCCAATAACACCCTCCGTGTTAGATATAATAGGAACCATCTTTTAAAGAGAGAAATCCCTGTGAAGCGTGCGGTAAGACAGGGTTGCATCTTGGCGCCGGCTCTTTTTAACTTCTATCTCAACAATGTTGTGAAATGTATGGATATTGAGGGACTACATCCTCCCCTTCTCGGAGATAGATATATTTGGATTATGTTGTATGCCGACGACACTGTACTAATCTCGCGTTCTCAAGTGGGCATTTGTCGTAAGATGGAGAGGTTCAATCTCTTTTGTCAGTTAGAACATCTGACTGTTAATTATTCCAAGACAAAGATGTTGGTAGTGGGCAAGAGCCAGAAAAAGCATCGGTGGTTTATGGGAAACAACGAGGTTGAGCAAGTGCAAGAGTATAAATATTTGGGGATTCTTTTTGCTGCCTCTGGGAGATGGAAACTCCATTATGATGCTGTCATAAATCTTATGCAAAGAACCTCCAGCTCAGTATAGAGTTTCTTTTTCACCCAAGGTGGCAGGTTAATAGAACCAGCATTACTTCTTTTTCAAGCTAAAGCTGTGGCCCAGTTCCTGTATGCCATACCTGTATGGGGCCTGCAGTATTTAAATGATTTAGAGAAAGTGCAGAGCTCTTTTCTTAGGACAATCCTTGGTGTCCCTAGGGGCACCCCGCTGGTTCTTCTGAGAGTAGAAAACCTGTCCTTCTCCCTGAGATCGCTGGCTTTTCTCCGTATAATTAAATTCTTGATAAAATCTGTATTATATTGCCCGGAAGTGAAATCCCTGCTTAATTTAGCTTGGGGGAAAGAAGCATTCCATCCATGGGCCAAATTGGTGGAAGGTGAAGTGACTAGACTTGGGTATTCCAAAGAGACTTTCCCATTTGGGTGTCAAGGTAGTTTCTACACTAATTATCAAAGAGTATGTGATCAGGAATTGCTGCTGGAAGAAGCAGCTCTTTGTTCCCAAAAAGTATCTTCCCAATGTTCTCCAAATTAAACTGGCATCCAATCTCCCATTTTATCCATATCAATGGCAAGATTGGCACCTTAGGCAAGCCCTGACATCATTCCACTTTAATACTTCCCCTCTGCTATGTTGCAGGGTAGATATAGTGGTACCCCCAGAGAGCTCCGGTTTTGTCAAAATGGCAGTAACCAGTCAGTGGAAGATCGCTCCCACGTATTTTTCTTTTGTCCTGCGTATGCTGCAGCTTGTGGAAGACTCTTTCATGCTTTAGATGGGAGATTTACTGCTTATTTGCAGGATGTTCTCCTACTGAAACTCTTAGGGTGCCAAGACCCAGAGATTTCTAAAGCAGTAGCAAAATTTTGTGCATCTGTTCTGCTTGCCAAAAGGCAAATTTGTTAGCCTTGATTTGGCAGTTGCTGTGGATATTTAGTAATTGTTTAGGTTGGTTTTAGCTTTTCCTTCTAACCTTAGTGATAGCCCTTTCAAGCCCTGATGATTGGGTGTCTTAGCTAACCGATCTTTAGTGGATGCTAAATTAAGTATGTTTTCTTGTTAATTAGCTTACTATGCTCAGATGATTATGTTGTTCCTTTTTATTTGAGACCTAGTAGTTACCTGGGTATTGGTACTGAGGTTTTTATATGTTATATGCTGGGAATCTTTTATGTATATGTTGTACAATTTTGTATTTATCCTGTATTTACTTTGTATTTATTATTTACTTTGTTACTGCTTCGGCCAAAACAATAAAAATACTACTACTACTACTACTACTTGTGTGAGCATCATTTTCTTCAGTAGGACTGGTGTTGGTACTTAGATTTAGTGCCAGCACTATGTATTTTTAGGATTGTGCTGTAAGATATTGCATAACCTACATTAGATTCCATTAGGTACATGACATAAAAATGTGAGATTCAGAGCGGTGTTGGAAATGCAACGAGAATATTTAATGCAAAAGTTTCAATAACTAGGAGAAAATATTTCTTCTAAAATAAAATGTGTAATTTGTGAATTAGTGAGCAAGTGGCACAATAGATATCTTTAATGTCTAGATTAGCTGCATGAGAAGGGACAATGTACAGATTGCAGTGTAGAGCAGATGACTTTAATAACATATGGTTACCTTTTTATGAATTATTTACATAGAACTTCTTCTGTTCACTCTGCATCCCAAAATAATAAAAGAAGCTAATGAATAGTCATGAGATGAAAGAGAGCAGATTTCTTTGTTTGTCTTCTTTTTCTTTTCATTTTCTATTTTTCCTTGTATGTGTTAGGTGGGATGGAGAGGAGTGTGGGGACTCAAGACACAGGGAGCCAGGTTCCTGCTCTTACTTCTGGCTTAATGAGGCACCCTGGGGGGGATAAGTGCCCTTAGGTTCTTTTGTGTGTTTTCTCTCGGGGATCGAGAGCAACTCAGATCATCACAGGGTGGAAAAGGCATTTCACTGGGGAGGACGGAGGATAGAGAGTAAGGGTTACTCATGCTCTCTGATTCTCGCTGCGAAGAAAAGGCAGAAGTGTTTGTGTTCGAGGTCCCAGGTCCAGGGGAAAGGTCCTTGCTGTGAATGGGGTGTAACGGGGGGAGGAGAGGAGCAGGGGAGGTACACACACACACCACTTCCTTGCACGCTGTGGGGGTTTAGAGATTGAGGGGGGGCGTTCTCGCTCACAGTCACTCTCAAACACTCTGTCACAAGCACCCATGCCCACTGGCCTTCCACTGACAGACACACACTCACAATCAATCCCTCATTCACCCACACACGTCTACACGCAGTCACAATCACACAAGTACAGATAAGGCTACCAGATTCCCAGTCAATGCACAGGGCCAGCTTCTCAAATGATTACCGGCAGGGAAGAGCCCTCCTACTAGGGCTTTTATACAGATCCCTACTCTTCCTCAGGTGTTTCTCATTATGTTGTCCCCAGGCCCTACCTTCCTGCAGTTCTCAAGCCATGTGCTGCACCGCAGCTGCAACCCCGTTTGCTCAGCAACTGGGGAGTGCGTGGCACCACGTTCCCAAAACCCCTGTGGGTCCCAGCACCGCCCTGTTGGCTGTGCATCGGGACGTTGTTGTGGTTCTGGTTGTCTAGCAACCGGAACCGTGGTCTGTTGCGCCGGGCTCCTGGACCTGGCGAGGACTGAGCGTTGCCGGGCTGGGATCCTGACAGTATGGAGGAGGGAAGGATGTATTTGAATGCAGTTGGAAGTAATATTTGTGTATGTATAAACACGTAGGTAGATCAGTAATGTAAAACTCTATTTTTAAAAAAGGTTACAATATTAAAAAAGAATGTGGAGCAGAATTCAGCTAACAAGCATTAATTCATTATTTCTGCCTGCTGCCATTTATTGTCTTGCTGATTTACTTTTGCTCTTGTTATTTGAGATTGAGAGCTTGTATGGTCAAGCAATTGGATAGATAGCACAGGAGAATTGGAGAGGGGGAAACTCAAGTTCAAATTCTGGCTTGGTTAAGGACTCCTTGAGTGGTCTTGGCTAAACTCACTATTTCTGATCTTCAGCTGTCTAAATAGGAGTAGTAATATTAACTTACATACCTTGCAGGGATATTGTGAGGACTGATGAGAACTAAAAGGTACAGGATGAAATTAACAGGCAGCAGACCTCAAACAAATGAAAAGCAGTACCTTCATTTAAAAAATACAGAGTGAATGATTAACTTGTGAAATTCATTGCCAGGTGATTTTCAGAAGGTCAGTAATTTATTTCTAAAAGGATTAGAGAAATTCACCGAGGATACAAATTTGAACTGCTTGTCTGGATGGTAAATGGATGAAGTCTCATTGTCGCTGGACCAGGACACAAAGCTGGATTTAAAATGGCTGCACTCTTTATGAATATGTTACAGCTTTAAAGAGGAAAGGGGGGTACTCAACCCTTTATCATGGAATCCAGATCATTAACAACATTAACGATGATAACCTTGGGCTGCCTGAGGTGTCTCAGGATTCCAGCCCATTAATTAATTAAACACCTTATTCCCTCCTTTTCCCCGACGGTGTAAGCCCCTAGGAAGTAAGGGTGGTTTAGCCCCATTTAAGGTGGCTTATCCTAAATGTTGCGGGGATGCCCTCAGGTGTCCTAGCCCCTTGGGCATAATGCAGCCCACATCATGAGATGAACAGCTGCACTGGCCACACACAGCCATTGCACAGCGTTACATTCCCGATCTCTTAAAGAGATGCTTACTAATTACTCAACTCAAACATAACACCTAACAATACAACCTGGACCCACGCCACTAAGAACTGCCAGACTGTGCTAGGCTGGTTCGCTCCCCGTCTCCTTCCTACAATACCTTACAAAGTGCTTCAACAAGACCTCTCAGGTATACCTGCATACCCAGGTCGGATAGATAAACTTCATCCACCCAACACAACTCAGGCTTGAAATATCTAATCTCACCACGAGTTTTCGTGTGATCCCCCTGAGCAAGCAGCTTCCTTTCCGTAAGTTTATTTACCTTTCTCCTGCCTTTGTCTAACTTTCCTGATCTCTTCGCCCAGTTCCACACCCACCTCTCTAACATTTGGATCCACATAACACCCCAGGGAATAATTCCTTTATCCGCTTAATTTTCTCTCTCATCCAATTCAGTAGTTCCATTCCCTTAACCCACTCTAAGTTGTTCTCCCCTAAATGAATCGCAACAACATCAAGGTGCCGTTGACTTAGCGCTGCATGAGCCGTAGGCATTAACTGCTCCCATTGCATTCCTCACCTTCCAGTCCACACTAACTCTGCCATTTCGCTGCCCGATAGAATAGAATTTATTACGGCATTAAGCTTCCCCCATAGCCTTAAATAAACAATAACAACAAATACAACCTTATCAAAACAAACGTAAATACAAATACAAACACAAATACAGATACAAACTCAAATAACAAGCTTAAAATTGAATAAACTAATAGACTACTCAACACAATATTGCTTAACGAACAAAAATAAGGGAATAACAGGTCCAAATATTAAATCGTATGTCAAGATAATAATAATCTCGACAGTCAACAGCAGCAAATTAACACCCCAGAGAGAGACAGTGGTCCAAAAACAGTTTTACTCAACCCATTTCACTCTTTCTTTCATGGCCAATAACATAAATAGCGCCATCACCTTCGTGTTCTCATCATCAGAAGGGGAGAGTAAATCTATTATCCCCTCCAAATCCGGCATATGTGCAAAGGGCCCCCATATTGGAGCTAACCATACGGCCCTAAGAGTCTGGTACAGAGGACATCTAAATAGAAAATGGGGAAAATCTTCTACTTCCTGGGCATTACAGGGGCAAGTTTTAAATTCATGTGGTACCGTCTCATATCTCCCCTCAAGAGTAGCAGAGGGAAATAACTGAAAACGAAGGCAAGTGAATGCCCTACGCAAAGCTGGATTAACCAGCTTGTCTAGATAACATTCAAACGTATGTGTAGTTTTGATCAGATAATAATATGGAGAAACCTTCCAAGAAGAGAGTTTTGCAAGATCGTTTTGCTTTGCTATATCCCGAATCCTTTGACGGATCATAGCTTTTTGCCAAGAAAAGGTTTTATCCCGGAAGAACAAAAAAGAGAAACCTAACTCTCTCAAGCAACCAGCTATCCAGGAGAGCCAGGGATAGTTCCCTGTTCCAGCATATTCCAACTCTTCCTTCAGGCACATGGATGCAAGAGAGCTTCCATCCTGATGGTACAGCCTGGACCAGAACCTAAGCATTTGTAGTTTGCATAGCGAGGAAATATCTGCAATCCCTGGTTCTGCACGGATTACAGCTGCAGGGATCGCTTGGGGGACTCTCAGAACACTCCTTAAAAATTTGTTCTGAACCACTTCCAGAGTCTGACAGTCCCCATCAGGGATTACTTCCACTCCAAAGGACAATAGAGATTGAATTTTAGCTCTATACACACTCAAAACAGTCGAAGTTGCAATTCCTGAGGAGTCCATAGCTAACTTCAAGATCCCTCTAGCTGCAATACTAGCTTTCATTGCCAAACACTTCCTATGTTTACCCCATAGGCCATTTTGGGAGAACATAACCCCCAAATACACGTAGGAGTCCACTTGATTAAGTAACTCATTCCCTGCAGGCCAAGAAATGCCAGGAGGTCTTGTCTTCCCCCCAAACCATAACTTGTGATTTAAGAGGATTCAGTTTTAACTCATTTGCCGTGCAATACTCCTCTAGAGCCCTAAGTTGATATAAGAGGCCTCTGCTCATCTGAGACATTAAAACCAAGTCATCCGCATACAATAGAACATTAGTAGGTCTGGAGCATATCTTTGGTGGATGGGCGGACTCCAGAGAAAAACATCCAGGTAGATCACCAAGGTAGAGATTAAAAAGCAGGGGAGCCAGAACACATCCTTGACTGACTCCCTGAACCACCTTAAATGACCGGAATTGTCTACCATCGAACCCCATCCTGACCGTAGCTGTATTATTTGAATGGACATAGATGAGCAAAGCGAGAAGATGCTCATCTGTGCCCCAATCCAGCAGCTTTTTCGAAGCCTAAGGTGAGAAATTGAATCAAATGCCTTGTGAAAATCTATAAAGGCCAAAAACAAGGATCCCGATCTTATTCTCGTGTACTTAGATATTATATGCTGTAATACATAGACATTATCCAGAGTGGACAAGTTTTTCCTAAAACCCGCCTGTTCCCGCGGGATTAGATTTTTCTCCAAGACCCAAGCCTCTAAATAACCTAATAAAAATTTGGAATGCAGCTTCCCTTTAATTGGAAGCAAGCTAATAGGTCAATAGCAACATGGGTCAGACACATTCCCCTTCTTAAAGATAGGGATGATCACACTAGCACCCCAGCCCTTAGGAACCTGAAGCGTCTGATTAATATGCGAAAAATACTTGGTCAGTATATTAGCCCACCACAGGGGAAATGCGCTCAGGACCTCTGAGATAATAAAGTCTCTGCCCGGCGCCTTATTCCACTTCAATGTGCCTATTAAAGTCAACACCTCCACAGAATCAACTCTCCCAAGTTTCGATTGTTTAGTGTGTATCTGCAAAGAGGATAACAACTCTAAGGTACCTGCTTCAATCACATCAGCTTCTAGACTGAAAAGGTCTTGAATAAAGGTAACCCACATATCCTCCTCAGTGTTATTCTGCCCAATGCTTGAAGATGCACCAGTTTTCCCCCTAATTAAGGCCCCAAAATCCCTAGAGTTCCTAGTCTGCACAGCAATCTTAAATTTAGCCCAAACCCTCCTTTCAGCAGCTTTAGCCGCCCAGTGAACAAAACTGTGGCCTACAATCCAGACCAAGTGCCTCTGTTCAACGGCTGTCGACCCTGCAAATAGTCAAAGTAAACAAATTAACAAACATTAATAACCGCTGTCAAATATAAACCCTCTAATTTATGAGAGGCCTTACATATGACCTAAAAGCTCCCGCATGCCAAAGTCTGATAATCTTTATTTTATCCTCGGAAATCCCTTCTGCAGCAGCAATGCTTGCTGCTCCAATTCTAAGAGTTAGAGCAAACTCTTCCCAATGACAATCCAGCCGCCATTACGCACTTCTTTAGCACAGCGCTGAATTGATATCACATTGCCAAAGAACCATCTTCATGCACAAACAAGGGACTGTCAGTTGGCACAAGTGGGTCTGTTGGGGGCTCCCCCGGCAGCACCATCAATGCTGTCTGACTGCTGTACACGGAGGAAATATGGCACTGGAGCATGCTAGCTGGGTCACGCAGGGGAAGGGGGAGGATGGGAAGGCTCTGCAAGATCCACAAATAAGCAGACCTGACTCACCATCAACAGCTGGTGGCACTCCGGGGATACAAACAGACGCGGGTGCATTGGCAGCGCGGGGAGTGGTGTGTGACCAGAGGGCATTGTCAGCTCTGCTGTGATGCTCTGCACGGCTGCGTGCACTCAACGGGTGGGGCATGAGAGCAGCATAAAAGGCAACCCAGCAGAGGGAACAAACCGCCAGTGATCTGCTTATGCTGATAGAAACTGGCCTCAGAGCGACTGTAGCAGTGCATTGTGGTGACGTGAGTGTTTCGTGTGTGGCGTGTGTGAGGTGAGTGGAGCATTGTTTCCTCAACCTTGGGGTGCCCCTGTTCCCTTCCAAGTGTGAGAGTCCTGTCCTCTACCTTGCCTCCTCCTGGAATCCGTTCCCCCCGTCTATCCTCACCTGTCCTTCGCTCCCTCCTGGCCCCGCGAGAGTGTATGTAGCTGGGGCCTGAGGCACTTCAGCGCAGTACCCTTCGCTATGATGAACTGACCTGTTCTCTTATGAGAACATAGGACCCCTTAAGATCTTGAGGGACATAGTGACCCAGGCTTGAGGCGCATCGAAAGGGGGTGAGTGTGGTGTAGCTGCTGTTCCTTCCCTAATTCCT
>QEPC01002450.1:1520373-1568411 GCA_003113815.1 Sphenodon punctatus
GGGAATCAAGGATTTTGTGTACTTCATATTCCAAACCCACAGCCACAGGAGGGGGTGATTGTTCGTCTTCCGCGGGATGGGCAGATAGTGTCACTGATTTGAGGAGGGAAACATGAAATGAAGGGTTGATGCAATACTGTGAGGGTAGATCTATCATGTACGCAACATCGTTTATCTTCCATTTAACGGGAAATGGTCCCATAAATCTATAGTCCAATTTTGTGGAGGGGTGAGCTGAGGAATAGTGTTGTCAGTCGACCCATACTAGGTCCGCCGTTGGAACTCTGGCTGTCGCTGGCGATCCGCATGTGCCTTATAACGTTGTCGGGCTGCAGTAAGCACGGCTTTGGTGTGGGTATGTGCCAGTCGAATCCAAGAGACTAAGGTCCCTGCTGCAGGGATGTCAATGGAATGAAGGGCAGGTATGCGGATGCGAGGGTGGTACCCATAGGTGACAAAAAAATGTGATGATCCGATGGAGGCATTTAAAGTGTTACTATATACAAACTCTGTTAACGGTAACCACTCATACCAGTTGTCTTGTAGGTAGTGTGCGTAGCATCTAAGGTATTGTTCTAGTGTTTGATTGGTTCTTTCTACTTGATCGTTTGCTTGTGGGTGATATTCGGTGGTGAGATTGAGTTTTACTTGGAGGGCTGCCAGTAGGGCCTTCCAGAGGTGGGATGTAAATTGCGTACCTCTGTCGGATATAATTTCTAACGGTATTCCATTCAGTTTGATGACCTATTGTAATAAGTGTTGGGCGGTTTGACTGGCTGTTGGGAGCCCCTGGCATGCTGTGAAGTGGGCAAGCTTTGTGAAATGGTCGACTACCACAAGAACTGTAGTACATTGGTGTGATATAGGTAGGTCAACAATAAAATCCATGCCTATTCATTGCCATGGCCCTTGTGGCAGTGGGGTGAGGTATAGTAATCCTTGTGGGTGTCGTCGTGGTATCTTCGTTTTCGCACATGTCATACAGGCCTGTACATATCGTGTAGTGTCTTTTTTCATTGAGGGCCAGCAAAAATGCCGCTATAGAAGGTCATATGTTCGCTTTTCTCCTGGATGCCCAGCTAACGGGGCATCGTGATGACTCCAGAGTGCCTGTCTTCTGGCCTTCTGGGGTACTAATATTTTTCCCTTATGAAGATACAGTTCCTGCTGTTGCTGATGGTTGAGGGTTTGTAATAAGATGTGATCTTGATTTGATAGGCACTGTAACTGTGATCGGGATAAACATGCCGCAGCAAACATTCTCCTTCCCAGAAGTGGTTCTCCCTTAATATACACGGTGTCCCTTGTGTCTGTATAACGGGACAGGGCATCAGCTAACAGATTTTGCTGCCCCGGATGGTATTGGATTCTGGAATTGAAGCATAAAAAAACAAGGCCCAGTGTCCATGTTGAGTGTTGGAGATTATTATTATTATTATTATTATTAACAAATATTTATATAGCGCCAGCAGTGTACCTGGCACTTTACAAAGTAATAAAATAGACACGGTCCCTGCCCCTAGGGCTTACAATCTGAGAGACAGGAGCTGGGGGAGAGACTTAGGAAGGGGAACAGAGGGAGAGACAAGGGGTCTAACATTCATGAAGATGCGAGGTCTCAAGTGCACGTACTTGGCTTGGTTACGATGAGAATGACAGCAGGCAGGTCCATGTTGCAAGGATAAGGGTAAACCGATCGTAGGTATAGGAATAGTGGCTCAGCAGGATAAAGAGTCAGACAGAGCAGAGCGAAAGAGGTGAGTTTTAAGGAGAGATTTGAAGGTATGAAGGGAGGGGGCAAGGCGGATGTGGACAGGGAGGGAGTTCCAGGCATGGGGGGCAGCAAGTGAGAAGGGACGAAGGCGCTTAGGGGAGCAGGGAAGGCGTGGAAGGGTGAGAGAAGGGACAGAGGAGGAGCGAAGTGCACGGGCTGGAGTATGGAGGGCGATAAGTGCAGAGAGGTAGGGGGGAGCAAGGTTGTGAAGAGCTTTATAGGTGAAGACTAGGAGCTTGTGCAGGATTCGTTCAGGAAGGGGAAGCCAGTGAAGCGAAGAGAGGAGGGGCTGCACATGGTCGAAGCGACTGGCGAGGTAGATGACCCTGGCAGCAGAGTTTTGGACAGAGATGAGGGGAGAAAGGTGAGACCGGGGAAGGCCAGTGAGAAGGAGGTTACAGTAATCGAGGCGAGAGATGACCAGAGCATGAACAAGAGTTTTGGCAGACGAGACAGAGAGAAAAGGGCGAATCTTAGCAATGTTATGGAGGGAGAAGCGACAGGATTTAGCAACAGAGTCAATGTAGGGTTTAAAAGAAAGGGGTGAGTCAAAGATGAAGCCTAGGCTACGGGCTTGGGGGACAGGCAGGATGGTGACTCCATCAATAGTTATTGACAGTGAGGAAGGAGAGGAAGGATGAGGGGGGAAGATAAGGAGTTCAGTTTTAGCCATGTTGAGTTTGAGTTGACGTTGAGACATCCAGGTAGAGATGTCAGAGAGACAGTTGATGAGACGAGCTTGAACAGAGGGAGAGAGAGAGGGAGTAGAGAGATAGAGTTGAGTGTCATCAGCATAGAGGTGGTATTGGAAGCCATGGGAGGCAATGAGTTTGCCTAAGGATGAGGTATAGATCGAGAAGAGGAGAGGGCCAAGAACAGAGCCTTGAGGAACACCAACTGAGAGGGGGAAGGAGGAGGAGGCGGAGTTGGAGAGAGACACATTAAAGGAGTGGTCAGAGAGGTAGGAGGAGAACCAGTTATGGACAGAGCCACAAAAGCCAAGGGAGTGAAGGGAATCCAGCAAGAGTGAGTGGTCAGCAGTATCGAAGGCAGCAGAGAGATCAAGGAGGACAAGAATGGAATAGAGACGTTTAGATTTAGCCACCAGAAGATCGTTGGTGATTCGTGTGGAGATTCGTGTGGACTGTAGATACAGTAAGTCTTTATGGTCAGTGATTACGGTCACTGGATATTTGACCCCTTTGAGATAGTGATGCCAGGTCTCAAAGGCTGCCTTAATAGCTAACAATTCCCAATTCTGCACTAGTTAACTGCCTGGAGTAAAATGCGCACTGCAGCAGTCTTCCTCCATCAGTTCCGGCCTGCAGAAGCACAGCTCCCAAGGCCACTTTAGAGGCATTGGTTTCTATTGTGAATGGTTTATCAAAGTTGGGGTATTGTAGGATAGGGGCACGGGTGAAGTCTGTCTTTAATGACTCAAAGTCTCGTTGCTGTTGATCCGTCCATTCATACACCTTCCCTTTTCTTAATAGTTTAGCGAGGGGTTCTGTTCGGCTCGCATAATTTGGAATATACTGCCTGTAATAGTTGGTAGTGCCAAGGAAACGCTGGAGCGCTTTTACCGAAGAGGGGGCCGCCTAGGCTATTATGGCATCCACCTTCTTGGTGTCCATCTCCGAACCACGTGGGGAGATGACAAAGCCCAGGAAGTATATGGTATCAACATGAAACGCACATTTTTCCAGCTTACAAAACAACTGGTGATGGCGTAGTTTTCCAATACTATGCTAATGTGGTGTACGTGGTCGGCTTCGGTGGCAGCATATATCAAGTTGTTGTCTAGTTACACGATCACATACACATCCAAGACATCCTGAAACACATAATTAATAAAGTGCTGAAAGGTAGCCGGGGCGTTAGTGAGGCTGAACGGCATGACCAGATACTCGAAGTGGCCATACTGGGTTCGGAAGGCAGTTTTTCATTTGTCCCATCTACGTACTCGCACTAAGTTGTAGGCGTCTGACAGATCCAACTTCATAAAGATCTTGGCTCCTTGTAGATGATCCAATAGTTCGGGAATGAATGGGAGTGGGTACCGATTCTTTACCATTATGGCTTTTAGTCCTCGGTAATCTATACATGGCCTTAGCCCCCCCGTCTTTCTTTGGCACAAAGAACAGGGGGGCTCCTACGGGGGAGGAGGAATGATGGATGAATCCTCTCTTTAATGGCCGCCTCTTTCTTGTCGAAGACATCAGCAAACCCCCTGTATACCGAGGGTATATCGATGCCCCCGGGGGCTTTTAGGGTGGTACATAATTGTTTCGGAGTGAGGTGGCCCTCCGGTTTGGCATACAAGCCACAGGGAAAGGACACTGTTTGTTCGAACCAATTAATAACAGGGTTAAGGTGTTGCAGCCATGGCATACCTAAAACGATAGTGAAAATGGATGTACAAACTACATCAAACTCTATGTGTGCCCATGGATCATAACTGACAAAACTCGGGTCTGTAATGTAATGGGCCCTGATACCAGAGGGGACCCATCTATGGAATGCACCACTGTGGAAGGGACCCTGCGACTGTGCGGAATAGCATGCTGATGAAGAAATCCTTTATCCATATAATTTCCTGAGGCTCCAAAATCAATCAATGCCCATGCTATAAGGCTTCGCTTTGGGCCTGTGCCCAACATAAGGGGGATCCGTAGGTGTTTAGATCCCATAGGCATCGTAGAGAAGGCGACCGAGTCCGGTGGTAGGAGACATGCAGGCCTTACTGGAAACCCCCTATATGTCCCGGGGCTTGGCATTTCCTGCTTCCCATCGGGATCTGGGAAGCGATGGACAATTGCGGGCAAAGTGCGATGGTTCTCCGCAATAAAAACACAGACATGATATCCGCCGTTGTTCTCCTTCGGCTGTGGTCCGTGGTCCCCTAGAAGCCCCTAACTGCATGGGCTCACCTTCATTGACTTTATGGATATCGGTCTTGGATGATAAGGCCAAGGGAAGTCTGAGGTGGGTTGGTCTGAAGTTGTCCTGTAGCCGCTCACGTCTCCATTCACCCAAATGCTCATCAATCTGTAGAGCACGGTCACCAGCTCTCCCCAAGTAGCAGGCAACGTGGTATAAGCAAGCTGATCTTTTAATTAATCGCTTAACCCCCTCCGAAACATAACCCGTAACACATTGTCTGTCCAATTGAGGTCTACTGCCACCTGTTGAAATTTTGTGACATAGTCCAATAAAGGGCCTTTCCCTTGTTTTAGTCCCGTAATTACAGTCTCTGCATCTTTTACATGATGCAGGTAATCAAAAAGGAATTTAAATTCACGTATGAACCCGTCATAATCCTTTAACGGGACTATTGCTAGTTATGAGGGGTATTGCCCATGACAAGACCAAACCATCCAAGAGCCCAATAATGAATGCCACCTTTAACTCATTGGTACCATACGTCTTAGGCTGCACCTTAAAGGTGAGCTCACAAAGTGCGAGGAACCCCTGGAACCTGACGTTGGTCCCCCATAAATTTAGAGATGGTGGGACTGTTTGGTTCCCGAGGTACACTGGCCCTGGCCCCTATGGGGACTGCAGGAGCTGGGGGGAGGGGAGGAGCTTCACCCTTGCCCTGCTGCTCCTTAAGGTCCTTAACCTCAAGTGCCAGGGATTGCACAGCCCTAGCTAGATCCCTGACCTCAGCTAACATTTGGTCCATAGCAGCCCCAAGTTCCTGGTTTTCTGCCGGTGATACTATAAGAAATTTAGGGAAGAGGCAGGGACTGCGGAGGCACCCTTGTGGCACTCGTAGCTCATCTATAAAAATCCCTCATGATCGTAATTCGCTTCGGAGATCCACCCCCAGCCTGGATCATCACAGGGAGACAGAGTGCAACGCCCGAACCACGTACACTGCATACTGCGGGCTTGCATGCAGGGACCAGGACCAAGGGATTGGGGGTGAGAGGGAAAGTGGGAGGAGTGGGTGCCCAACGGCCCAAAGGGTAGGAGGGGGGGATAGGGCAGTCACGCAGGATGGGGAACTGGGGAACCAGGGTGGTGCACTAGGGCAGCAGATATTCTACACACACATGCTTTCACTCACCAGTCTTAGTCACTCATACCACTCTCTCTCTCTCACAGTCGTCTCTCAGGCAGGGCAAGGGTTCATTCACAAGGTCAAATGCAACAAGCAAGGGGGCCAGTCTCACAGGCTCAAAGCACTGATCACTGGCAGGAGCTGGGAGTTAAAGAGCCCCCTTTATCCCCTGTTGCCTACAGGAGCGCTGTCGCAGACGCTCTGAGCATCGAGGCTGTGGTGCGGGGGGGCGTGGCTGGGTGTGACGGGTCTGGGCGGGTCTGAATGCATTCAGCTGTGCCACTCTGCTCCGCCACCGCTTGTTGCGTCGGCAGCGGGATGTCTTCTTCCCCAGCCTCTCCGAGCTCTGTAGCGGACTCCGTCAGCGGTACCACAGGGGTCCCGAGCAGCAGGGGTGCTGCAGTGGGTTTGTTGCTCCAACGCCGCGACAGGTATGGGGGCGCCTATGGGCCCCGGGAGAGACCCTACCCAGACCCTCAGACCCCGCTGCCAGGGCCGGACACAGCCCCTTTTACAGGCACATGCCCGCTATTAGTTCTCGGGGCACTGGAAGCATTATTCATACTATTCAGCCAGAAATTGTTTGCGTGGATATCCCAGCGCAACGCAGGAGTCATAGCAGCCCTGTGCTGAAATGCCTCATCATACACTCGCCAAGCTCCATGCTGGCCTGTGTTGACTGCTCTGCGAATGATATCTTGATATTTATTCAGCTCCGCAGTGCTCTCTGGGAAAGCCTGAACCATCACCCCTAAATAAATGGAGTACTCCGCCGTCCAATTGGACCAGTTACGGTCTACCTAGGGGCGCTTAAAACGCTCCTTATCCTTGTTTTCCTCCCTGTCATTAGGATCTGGTATAGAATCGCTGTACAATAACGCGAAAAGATCCACATACTCCCCCCTCCAAATCTTCTCCTGCGTAACTGCCTCCTATTCTCATGACTTTTTTATTTCTTCAAGATTTTTTCTTGAGGGACCTTATCAAATGCTTTATGAAAATTTAGATACAATCTGTTGACTGGCTCATCTCTATCCACATGCCTATTTATACCCTCAAAAACTTCCAAAAGATAAATTATTTATTTACATTTTTACCCTACCCTTCCCAAAGGCGCAGGGTGTCTTACAAAAAACAAAATATAATTTAAAAACATTAAAATACTATTTACCAAAAGAACCCTATCAACACCAATCCCCCCAAAATTTCCCACCTACTACCTATACCCGTCTGCCCCAACACTCCCTACCCTCCATCTTTCTCCCTAAACCCTACCACTCAATCTCATCCACCCCTATCCCTGCCCGCCAAATACTTGGTCTTACATCTCCTCTGGAGAATGAACAGGCTCAGGCAGACTGCATGTTCCATAACTGTGGGGCAGCCACCGAGAACGCTTTTCTGCATGCCCTTGTGGTAAAAACCTCATGGGCAGTTCGTACCCACAAGAGGGTGCCCTCGGCCGATCTCCGAGGCTGTGGCAGAACATAGGGAAAAGGGCAGTCCTCCAGATACCTACGGCCTAAGCTGTTAGGGCTTTATAGGTGGGTTGGGGGCGGGGATGGGGGCTTTCTCCACATATTGTGTTCTAAATTGTTTTAAAATTTTATATTGTTTTAAATGAATGTTGTTCGCTGCACCGGGCTGCCCTGTGGGCAGGAGGGGCAGGATAGAAATTTAAAATAAATTAAATTTTAAAAAACCAGCACCTTGAGTTGTGCCCGGAATGCTATTGGCACTGGTGTAATGTGCTCCTGGCGACCCGCCTGTAACAGAAGGCAGGCTGCTGCATTCTGCACCAACTGCAGCCTCTGAACAGTCTTCAAAGGCAGCCCCACGTAGAGTGCATTGCAACAGCCTAGCCTCCTGGTTACGGAGGCATGGGTGATGGTGACCAGATCCGGATCTGATAAAAAAAGGTTGCAGCCTTTTCACCAGATGAAGTTGGTGAACAATGCTCCTGGCCATCGCCACAATCTGGCAATCCAGGTGCAGCAGTGGATCCAAGAGCACCCCAAGACTGCGAACCTAAGTGACCAAGTGAGGCTGAACCCCATCAATAACGGGTTCCTATGTGCCCCAGGTTACACAGTGAGCCATTCATCATCACCTTGGTTGTGTCTGGATTAAGTCTCAATTACCTCGGCCACTTCTAGTCCCCAATGGCAGCCAGACATTAGGTAAGCACTGAGTCTGTAGGACCTCAGTCAGATGAAAAGGAGAGAGAGAGCGCTGAGTGTCATCAGCATATTGATGGCACTACACACTACATCTGACATCTTTGTTTTGTTTGCCTTCCTCTGGAATTTCTGGTTCTGGACACTCTTGGACACAGGATAGTGGGGTACATGAACAATTGATCTTATCCAGTGTGCCAGTTTTTACATTCTTAAGAGCAATGTTGCCCTGAAATGCACAATAGATGCAGCCAGACAAGTAGGGGTGGGCATGTCATCACAGTGCCCGACTCCCCGCATGGAGCCAGCACATGAGCGCGGAGGAAGTGGGCAGCTCAGCCCAATATTGGAGCCAAGATGCCGCCCACAGGAGTAGCTGCCCAGCCCTTCCCTGCCTCCCTTCCCCCGACCCAGATGAAAGCCAGCCCCTGGCTGTGATGTGGCAGTGCGGGACAGGCACTACCACCTGTAGCTCACAGCCCAGCAGCCTTGCTCCAAGTGTGGCAGGGCAAGCGAGCCCTACCACCTGGGTTGCCCCACCTTGGGCAGCCTTGCCCCACCTTTTGGGTAAGACTGCTCCACCAGACGTCCTCTGGATTTTCCCAAGGAAGCATCGCGGAGCAGCTGGCTGCCTGCCCCTCCACGGGACAGGGCAAACATCTAGCGGACCCTGGACATGAGCCACTGCATCACATGGCTTGTTTGTCCAGTGAGGGGTAAGTCTACCCAAAGAGTGGCAGCCTCCCCAGTCTGTGTTGTGTGGCTGCACCAAAAATTTCATGCTGTACAAAATGATGCACTTTCCTGCATAGATTACTAACTAGAGTGGAACGACTTTGTAGATTTGCTTACTTTTCCTTATATATGATGATGACAGGAGTATAGGCAATAAGTAGGCCGAAATGGAAGTCAAAATCTGTGAAGGGAACTGATATAATTGGCATTATTGAGATGTGGTGGGACAATTCTCAGATTGTAATATTAGTATTGTGAGTGCAGCTTGTTTCAAAAGCGCAAGGTAAAACGGGAAGTGGTTTTGCAGTTCATCAAGAATGACTATATTTGCACTGAACCCCAGGAAAAATGTAGTGGCAGTTCTGAAGAAATTATCTGGATCGAGATAAGTTTATTTTATTTATTTAGGGCACAGAATTTTGCCATGGCCCGACATAAAGAAAAAAACACTTACAATCATGTTCCATTAAAACACAATAAAAACAAACCACAGTACTGTGGATCAAGATGAGATTAGAGGTATGTCTGGGGGAGGATAAATAAACGTTATGGGGGAGGTCTATTATAGACTGCTTAACCAGACAAATGATGGATAAGGCATTCTGTGAGCAAGTAACTACAGCTTTGAGCAGGTAACTAAAGGTGGTAATAACGGGTGACATCAACTATCCAGAAATCTTCTGGGATAATAATACAGTGAAGCTTATGTTGAAAAATTCTTGGCATGTGTGGGTGGACAAACTTCTCTTCTAGAAGGTTAAGGAACCATCCAAGAGAATCAATTTTGGATCCAATTCTGACCAACAGGGAGGAGTTAATTGAGTGTTAAGATGGTGAACTGAACACCTTGAGTGTAAGCAGTTATGAAATGAGAGAATTCACAATTCTAACAAAAAGAAGAAGAGTGTGTGACAGGGTGTAGGACCCCTTTTCTTTGTTTTGTTTTCTTTTTCTCCTTCCCTTCTCTAAAAGCTTTGATTTAATTTTAAACATAAAAAAGCAATGTTAGGTTTCTCAGATTTTTCAAAACACAGCTCTTTGCTATCAGCTTTTAACTTCAAAAATCTAAATTACTTTTTACTTTCTTTCTCTCTCTTTTACTTTTATCCAGCATGAGAAATAAAAATAAACAAGTCAGTTTCACTTTTGATTCTAGTCAGCTTCAATGTCGGGTTTACGTATAGTAGCACAGTGTCAACACAAATTTACTCTACAAGTAAATGTTGTAATCCAAACAAATTTATGCTTTTATTTTAAGAAAGAAAGAAGATACACAAAAAGTATTAGTTAATGCTGAGTTTGGTCATTACCAAAAATAACACAATTTAAAACTTTCTAGAGATGATTGCTCTTATAAAAAAGGCTTCTGGATGAAAATAAGACGCTCTCAAACCATCAGATATGGTCTGGGAGGCTATAAGAGAACTGTCTTAAGAGAATAAAGTGCAAGAATGTAACAGAAACTTTAATTTCTATTTCTAATAGCTGTAAGCTTTTATTATGTACAGTACAATAAGCACTGCGTTTGCATAAGTTTCATAATTGTCTGGAGCTGCATATTTCATTAGAGTTACTGACTTTCACAGTAAAACTGATTTGTATCAGAATCTTTTTGGTTTCTTCAATTAATAGTGGTTTCTCATCATTTTAATAAATCTTAGAGGTTTTGCTATGCTAAAAATGCTACTGCACAAAATAATAATTGATTATAATTAATAACAATTTTTTTTTTATATAGTGCCCCCCAGCCATGGCACTCGGAGTGCTTTACATAGAACAATTTAACACAACTTTTAATCCTCACAACAACCCTATGAGGTAGGTTAGGCTGAGAATATTGTGACTAGTCCATGGTCACCCAGTGAGTTTCTGACTAAGGCTAGACTTGAATCAGGGCCCGCCCCTGGTCTAGCTGCTGTGCACTTAGCCACTACAGCACACCGGTGTGGAGCAAATACAGTTTTATTCCTAATCCACAACAAAAATGGTCATTTCTGTAAACTTTCATCTTTCTGGATTTAACTATATTATCCCTTTTGATTATAATTTAGTGTTTTATAGCTTCTTGTATTCAGTAGCGATTTCCCCCCCCCTAATTCCTCCTTTGTTTAATGTGTTTGATGATGGTGTAATTGTTCATATGATTTTATGATAGTATTGATGGTGATACAGTGATCCGAATGATGTGAAACCAAATATGCTAGAAATAAGTCTTACAAGTCTTTACCTCTGAAAACAAATGCAGATTTATTACTGTGTATGCCTTTGTAGTTGTCTTTTTAAAATGAAATTTTATCTTTCTTAAACAGAAAACTTCAGGACAACAACAGGAGATAAACAATCTGGTTCAGAGGAAGATTGCTGTTGATGAGGCAAATGCTCTCCTGAAGAATGAAATTGGTGACTTGCAGCAGAAATTTAAAGATAAAAGTCAAGAACTTAAGGTATATTGACTCATACATAGTTTTAGCAGGACCAAGCTTTGAAGTTTTTCTTTAAGCAATGTTGGCCTTTGTGGCACAGAAAGTGACAAGCTTGGAGGAAAAATTGCCTTAGGCCTTGCTATACCTTACAGTTTTCTCACACACAAACTCAGAGAAAGATGCTTTAAAGCTAGAATTCAAGCTTTATAACTTTCAGATAAATAGTTAATGATGGAAATGTAGCAAAGAAAGTAGGAGTGTGAAGATGTGGCTTCTTGTAATTAGATGCTGATGGGACTGGCATTATTAATTGATAAAGCCAAGGTCTGGGAGGATATGTCTGTGTGGGTCTCAAAAATAGCTGGGGACAGCATCAAAGGCAGCTTGATCAATTAATGGGCTCTTTGCAAATGTGTACTCATCAAAGCTGTCATCCAGCTAAAAAATATGACCGTTCCACCTGCATGAAAGAGGCCAATAAAAGTACACAGGTGACCTTGGCCATCAAATATAGAAGAAGCTGCTGTGAGGGTAATACTGCACAGTTTATATTTGCTGATTAGTTCTCACTTCTTTTTGTTTATCGGCCCTTGTGGTACTGTTCTACAGGACACTAAGGAGTGTGCACAGAGGAAAGAAGAGGAAAGCAGACTGGTTATAAAAAATCTGGAGGAGGAAAATAAGGGATTAAATACACGCTGCGCTGACCTGCTAAATGACCTGGAGAAACTGAGGAAACAGGAGGCACAATGGAGAATAGAAAAATCTGGCATTGATGCAAAAATAAAGGTATGAGATGGAATGGACTCCTGGATGTTTTTTTAAGAAGTAACTTCTCTCAGGCCCTTACACTACATGTTATTTTCTTTAAATAACAAGTTATATATTCAAAACTACCAGTGGGGACTGACATTCATTTACATTCCTTCACTTAAGACCCACAGCTTTTAAAAAATTGATGTTGCAAAGCAGGAAACTGACTTCAAATAGTCATCCTAAAATGTAATCATTAAAAAATAAAAGATATTGCAATCCAAGATAAAACGTGTTTTTTTGAAAAACAGTTTTTAAAAATCCTATCACTCAAGATTTTTTCCCCTCAATCATAATTCAGTTTTATTAATGGAATCAGATTGCTGTGGGGGAGTTAGCTGCAGTTTTGCGAAGAGCTTCTTAAAACTTTGCAGCTACAATTTTTAATAAATAGCTCTTTAGCCTCCACTCTTGGTGAGTGGCTTTAACACTGTATAATACTAGCTAAAGAGTTATATTAAGAGTTTTTATGTTAAATATGGCATTGGGTCATTTTAATTTTTTTTAGAAAGCTGTCTGTTATACTATAATAGGTGTTCTTTTTACTATCTGATTTGACCTTCTAAATATTTATAAGGAATACATCAGATAATATCAAATTGGTTGTTTAGCCAGATGTTTGTGCATATCTATATAAAATAGGTGTATTACTCAGACTAAATCTCATTGATTACTATAGGTTTTCTTCCTGTTTTTACAATAGTGAAATGTCATTTGTTTATATACAGTATATAATAAGTATCTGGACTGTGTCCTACATAAATAAAAAAATAATAATTATTTAGACTCCCCCTTTCTCCCTGTAGTTTAGTGCTAACATGGGAAGCTAAAGCAGTGTACAGCAATGGGAACCCTTTGATCCCCTAGCTGAAAGAGAAAATGAAGTGTTGTAAAGGAAGTCCATTGGTTCCTCTGGACCTGAATGAAAGCCCATTAACGTGAATGGTAAACTTTCCATTGTCTCCAATGGACTATTGATCAGTACTTTTACTGTTCAGTTTCATGCTACTTTCTTGTAGGCACAACACTTGAAAGCTACATTCAGACCTTTTAGTATTAGAAGTTCAGTTAGTGCAGTGCCAGGGTCCTTGAGTGAGTTGTTGAGTTTCCAGAACTCTATAAAGGATCTCTAGGGGTGTAATGCTGACAACTGCCACTGCTAGAATGAGTTTTTCTCCTCCTACCTCTTGCTAATCCTCCATCCAGGTAGCTTCTCCCATTGACCTCCAGGAGGCAGAGCTCAAATTCCTTTTGCTCATGCACGCAGCTACCCCTTCTAGCTTAGTCTGTTCTCTGCATCGGACCAACAGGAGGCTTTACTGTAGCGCTCTGCAAGGGGCGTGAACTCCAGCTGACGATTACTTCTCCGCTCAAAATTGGAACACAAAAGCAGACAGAGGAAGGGGGGGGGGGGCGTTGCTCCTCAGGCGGGGCCAAGAGGCAGGTTGTTACCAGACCCGTCTGGGGAACAGCCAGGAAACCTAGGCCAGCTCCCTCGCAGATGCCTGGAAGTGGGGGAACCGCACAGGAAAGGGACCCCGACCACGGTCTTCGCCAGGTCATAGCCAGTGCTCCCCCTTCCACGGAACAGACCCCGTGGCTGCTAGAGTCAGTTCAGGCCGAGAAAAAGACTCTGAAATCGGTCTCCTTGGACGTTCCCTCCCATGGCAGGGACGTGAGGCAGAATGGATACCGAGACAGTGAAAGAAAATCCTACGCGAGACACCTAAGTACCCAACCAGCAGGATGCCTCTTTATCATCCCTGGCTGTTTCTATGGACAAGCTCTGTGATTTACAAGCTAAAGGGAAAATAAAAAGGGTTCCTGCCAAAACTAAAGGCAAGGCCCCTCACAAAGCTCCTCTAAAAGCATCAGGGAGAGCTAAGAACACACCAGGGGGCGCTTCAGCATGACTGCTGGCTTCACCTCAAACCTCTGAGGAAAGCGCTGGGGAAGAAAATCTTAAACGCCCCAGAGACCTATCACAGCGTTTTCAGCCCAGTGGGGTCTCCTCCTTGGATAGTGTATCTCAAGGGGAGGTCTCAGAGGTAGAGGAGGGGGAGTATATGGCAGCAAGGTCTGAGCCTAAAGATCAAGAAAGACAGTTTTCCCTCCAATAAAGAGAGGAGCTGCTAAGCCAGATAATCAAGACCCTGCAGTTACAGGAAAAATCAAAGAAAGGGGACTCCTCCGATTCCCAGGAGGAGGAGGAAAGGGAGTATATCCCCACTGTTCATGGCAAAGATCATGGAGTCCCTCTAGACAAAGCCTTTGAGAAGCAAGTACTAGAGGAGTGGGAAACCCCTAACAAACCTCACAGAATGAATAGGTCTCAGGAAGCCCTTTACTCCTTTTCTAGAAAAAAGGAACCACTGTTTAAAAATCCCAAAGTGGACACCGCTGCAGCCTCTCTAGCTAGGCAAAAGGTTTTCCCAACCGAAGGGGATTGTTTCCCTAAGGACCCAACTGACTGGGCTGTGGATACATCCCTCAGGAGGGTGCTAGACTCGGCACCCTCTTCTCTAAAGATTAACATTCTCTCCTCCTACGCAGCCCGAGCCCTGCTATCCTGGTTCCAAAAATTACAGGAACCGGATTTGTCTGAGAAACAAGCCCAGTTCCTCTCCTCACGAATTTTCCTTGCTACTTCCCTATTAGCAGATTCCACCATGGATGCCATGACATGGTCGACACGCTCAGTAGCAGGCTGTGTGTCAGCCAGGTGAAGGATTTGGCTGAGATCATGGCAGGGCGATACTATAACAAAAAATCTATTGGTATCAGGCCCCTATAAGGGACTTAAATTGTTCGGTACCTCCCTGGACAAGGTGCTAGCTGATGCTACCGACAAAGCCAAGACGACAACTCTTCAACAATTCAGTTCCAGGAGGAAGCCATTTCAGGGACCAAATTTCAAATTTGAGGGCAACTCATGGGCACTTAAAAGGTTTCACCCTCAACGCAACAGGGACCTCCTCTCCCCGCCCTCCCCCCCCAGAATTTTTCCTTTTGGCCCAAAGGCCCTAGATACGCCAGATTTGAGAAACAAAAGTCTAAGGGATCGAACTCAGGCCAGCCCAAGCACGGCACATGCCTATCTGCAGGTCACAGGGATGTAGGGGCAGGCTTGGGAATTTTCCCAGGACTTGGGAAAATTCAGTCTCCGACGTGTGGGTTCTATTTGTGGTAAAGTAGGGTTACACAATAGAACTCACCAGACGCCCCAGAGAAAGGTTCTTAACCTCCCCTGCTTCCAACAACCCCGCAAAACACCAGGCATTACTCCTTGAAATAACTTGGCTACAATCCATTCTAGCCATAGAAGGGGTCCCACAGGAAGAGTGCGGCAACGACCTCTATTCTATCCTTTTCCTTGTGGCAAAAAAGTCAGGAAATTGTAGAGCGGTGCTAGACTTAGTCACTCAACTGATCTGTAAAGAGACAGAAATTCAGAATGGAGAATGTCAGGTTGATATCACAGATGCTGAGGAAGGGAGACTGAATGGTCTCGCTGGACTTAAGAGATGCTTACCTGAACGTCCTGATAGCCCTGTCCCACAGGAAGTGGCTCAGGTTCTGGCAGTTCAGAGTCCTGCCCTTTGGCCTGTCATCAGCTCCCTGAACCTTCACCAAACTGCTGATCCCCATCATAGCCAACCTTCGCAGGGAAGGGACTCACATCTATCTCTACCTAGACAACATCCTGATCCGGGCCCAGACAGAAGTCAAGATCCTGGCGGACAGGGACAGGGCAATACAATACCTGACGCACCATGGTTTTCTTCTCAACAGGGAAAAGAGCTCCTTGAGTCCCACACACAGGCTGGAGCACCTGGGTGTGGTGTTCGATACTTCCTTAGACGTCGCTCTCATTGCCACCAGCCATCAGCAGAAAGTACACCGACTGATATGGATCTTGCAGGTAAAAAGGTGCATGAGGTTAAAGAGTCTAGCGCAGCTGCTAGGTCTGCTCATGTCCTGCACCCAGCGAGTACAATGGGGCTGTTTTCACCTCAGGCACTTACAACAGCTGCTGCAGCCTATGCAGAGAGAACTCACTCTAGGTCTCAATCCATGGGTTGTTATCCCACCAGGGCTTCCATCATCAATGACTTGGTGGTTAAACCCAACAATGTTCGAAGAGGGTACCCCGTTATCGAAACCTGACAGGGTGATAGTCACGACGGATGCCAGTCTAAAAGGATGGGGAGTGCACTCAGGACCGATATCGGTACAGGGACTCTGGGACAAGAGAGGCTCTCGCAAGAGCATACATTTTTTGGAACTGAAAGCGATTTGGCTTGCCTTGCTACGCCTCACTCCGTCGCTTTAGAATTGTCACGTTTTGGTCTACACGGGCAGTACGACGGCGAAGGCATATATAAACCATCAAGTGGGATCGAGATCCCCGACTCTGCAGCATGAAGCGGTGAAGCTGCTGCTATGGGCCCAGTCCCACCTCTTGTCATTGAAAGTGTTGCACATCAAAGGTCTCGACAACTCGCAGGCAGACTGGCTCAGCCGTCGCACGATAGATCCACACAAATGGTCTCTCGACAGGGTTGTCTTCAGGTCCATCATGCATCAATTCAGTCTTCCGCTAATAGACCTCTTTGCTTCACCAGAAAACACATAGGTCCCACTGTTTATGAGCAAGACACAGTCCAGGGGTGCAGCGGCAGTGGATGCACTGAACTAGCCGTGGCCACTTGCTCTTCTATACGCATTTCCTCCGTTTCCACTCATAACAAGGACAATAGAAAAAATTTACAATGAAAGGGCCCAGGTGATATTAATAACCCCTGGTGGCCCAGGAGACGATGGTTTTTGGACTTGGTACAGTTAAGTTAATGTCTCCACATTCCTCTGCCAACCTCTCCTACCCTCATCACCCAAGGGCCTCTCCTACACAACAATTTGCGAGTCCTGAACCTGACGGCATGGAAATTGAACGTTCCGCCTTAAGAAAAAGAGGATACTCCAAAGCTGTGCTGTCCATACTTTTACTATCCAGACGGCCTGCCACTAGAAGGGTGTATAGAGCCACTTGGTGAGCATTCTCAAATTGGTCAAAGGCAAAGTCCCAGGACCCATGTAGAGCAGAGGTGGCAGAGGTTTTGGAGTTCCTCCAGTCTGGGCCAAACAAAGGATTAAAACCTAACAGCCTGGCTAGACAGGCAGCGGCTCTGGATTCTGTTTTAAGGGTCCTATCTAGCAAGCCAATCTCTGCCCACAGACTTGTTCGTCAGTTCATAAGGGCTTCCAAGCTAATATCTCCTCCGGTAATCCACAGATTCCCCTCTTGGAACCTAAATTTAGTACTAGATGCCATTACAAGGTCGCCCTTTGAGCCCCTTAACCAGGTGTCTTTTTATATGTTGTCAATTAAAGTTGCCTTTCTGGTGGCGGTCACGTCGGCCAGAAGGATATCGGAGCTGGGGGCACTATCCATGGAATAAAATTTTTGCTCCTTCCAAAAACAGTCAGTCACCCTGACACTCGACCTGGCTTTTGTCACCAAGGTTAATTAGCTTTTTCATAGATCTCAGAATTTGGTCTTGCCATCGTTCTGTCTTAACCCGGTTCATCCAACTGGCATAAGTTGGACGTGCATAGAGCACTAAAAATATACCTGAAACGGACCCAGGGGTTCAGAAAATCCTCTGCTCTATTTCTTAACATTAGACTGGGGTATAAGGGGTCAAAAGCTTCCAAAATGCTCATTACAAAGTGGGTAAAGCAATGCATAACGGAAGCATATAGGGCAAGAGGTAAGGTTCCTCCTCCTCAAATTTGGGCCCACTCGGTGAGAGAGGCAGCCACCTCTTACGCGTTTAAGGCCCGTGCCTCGTATGACAAAATATGTAGTGCGGCTACTTGGTCGTCCATACATACTTTCGTCCAACGCTATAAAATAGATGTCTACCAGTCAGCGGAAGCTGCTTTTGGTAGGAGGGTGCTTCAGGCAGTACTGGATAATTCCGGCGCTGTTTGTGCCCACCCTTAAGGGTCCAATTGCTCGGGTATAACCCGGACGGAGGATTAGCCGGAAGCAGGAGGAGAAAAGAGAATTGGTCACCTACCTTTGGTGAATTCTTTTCTCTCTTGCACTCTGGATAATCCTCCGACCCACCCTGCCAAACAGCACAGGTAGGGAGGGGTGCTATCCCTCTACCAATGATCTTAGTTTTCTATACTCACATAAGTCTGGTTTCCTATATGGAGATTTCCCCTAGATGGACTGGGGCAAGTTGCTAGTTCATGTTTTCAGTTACCTCTACTGTTGCTAGTTAAATAACATGTTGTTCATGGAGTTCCTATTTTAAGGATGTTTGGTCCTCTGCTATGTATCTGACTGAGCTAGAAGGGATAGCTCGCGTGCGTGCGCAAAAGAAATTTGAGCTCTGCCTCCTGGAGGTGAATGGGAGAAGCTACCCAGATGGAGGATTATCCGGACTGCAGGAGAGAAAAGAATTTGCCAAAGGTAGGTGACTAATTCTCTTGTTCATTTCCAGCTTGCCAATACGTTGTTTTTAGTACTCATGGTAAATTTTGGAACTTATTTTTCCACGACACTGCTGAAAAAAATAAATCCAATATTCTTTAGGTTAATTTTCTACTTCTTTAACATATACATTACAGAGAAATTCTTCTGTTAAAGCAACCACCCTTTATCATTGCTCTTAGTAGAACCTGAATTCACAGGCTGTCCCTCATTAAGACAGGTTTCTCTAAAAGGCCACCCATATCCCATTGTTCTCAGTGAGACAGAAACCAAAAGGCCTCTTTCTCCATTCAGCTGCTCCTCACCATGTTTTGTCTGACAGCATTTCCCCATATTTCTTGAGAGCCTCATGGCTTCATTCACACTGGGTATAATGGGAGGGGGTCACCTTTTTCAAAATCAACTTATGGTCTCAGTACCATTGAGAAGAATGGGAAATGGTGTACATTTTGAGAAAGCCATCTTAAGTGGGGATAGCCTGAAACCTCCGTTCCACTGAGAAGAATGGTTTATAGTGACATTTTAGAAGAGGACAATTCTTTGGCCCCTTGCACTGGTTTTTCAATGATGCAGGGGACAAAACTTGGACAGGAGAAAGCAGTACTTCAGGGGAAGCATTGACCTGGAGCAATGGCAGTAGGATACACCCCCCTGAAGGCTCCTTATCACAAGCAGAGCAGGTGGTGCACCAAGAAGGCAAGGGAGCAGGCCTGGCAAACACACACCAGCAGAGCACTCAGGACAGACACACATGTCTGCCAAACCACCCTCCCCATGCACCATGTGCTCTGCTTGTCATAAAGACCCGCCTTTCCACCTGTGCCCAGCCTGCACTATGCTTCCCTTACGCCTCTTCCCTCCACATCCAGTGAAAGCAAGCCTCCTGGCCCCAATATGCTATCTGTTCTCCCGTGGCAACTGTTCTCCTCTCCCTGGCCAGTCTCCTCAGTGACACACACATACTGCCTGGCCCCCAGTTCGTGGGGGGAGGGGGGAGTGTGTGAGAGAGAACGGGAGTGTATGAGATAACTGAATGGGAGTTGCGTATGTGAACGGAAGCATACAAGAACATGAGTGGGAGTATTTGAGTGTGTCGGGAGTATGAGTGCGTGTGAATGGAAGTTGTGTGAATATGTGCATGCGAGGAAGCAGGGCTTATCCAATGAGTGGGTGGGGCAAGTGTACCTATTTTCAGCACTGAAATGTTGGAGGGTATATGGTATTTTCTTTTTATGTTTTGATTTCCTTTAAGTGTAACCTTACCTTTGTGTTTCCTAGTTTATTTTTCCTGGTTTTAGGTTGATTAGAACATTCTGTAATTTTTTATCCTAAATTGTTCATATATGCTCCTGTGATACCATCTTACTGTAATTTTTTCTTTGTCTAGGAATGCATAAGTATGTGTCTGTACATATATGCAGTGGATTTCACATAAATCAAAATGGATTAATTCAAAATTCCTTTTAAGCAGAACTTCTCTCCCTCCCCCCACTCTGAGTCAATTAAATGTGAAACATTTTGCAAGAGATAATTCTATCACCTTTACTCCATTTTCCTGATATCTGGAAACTGCTGTCTTGAAAACTCTGTTAAGTGTTAAGAATCTGATAAATGAAAAGAGTTAAGTGCTACTTAAAGCTGAAAGCTGGATCTGAATCATTAGGATGTGGTATGTTGGATGAAAAGCAAATGTGTTGACTGATAGTAGACTCTTAATACTTAACAAGACTTGCACAGTGGGCGGGTAAGGGGAAATCCTGATTTTCAGACAACTGCCGTCCAGCTGTCAGCAAGGTAGGTCTTCTAACTCCACACCCTTCCAGCGAGCCCTCTGCAAGATCAGAGTACATCTGTCAAATTTAGTCTGTTTTAATTTAATTTAATACCTAGGATGAAAATCACCACACTAATTTCCATTAGAATGAGTATTTATGGATTTTATAAAGATTCTTAGTAGCATTTTAAATACTGTTTGCTTGTTTTTAACATTGTACAGCATTGTAATATTACAGTATTATTCTAGGGACAGCAGTAACTGATAATACCAAATACAGTACAGTACTTAAGCATTTAATTAAGGTCCGCTTAAGTTGAAGTTCTGATAAGTCAAACTGTTTAAATGGCCTGCTAAATTCAACAGCCTATAGCACATAATTGTATATACTCGGTGGCAATGATGGGCCACTGGTGCTGCAGTGCCGTCAGATCATTTTAAGTGCCCCTCCTCTGTAAAAAGCTGCAACATCTTTGTTGTTGCTTACTCTGTGAGCCAGCTCATGAACCTTCAATAGAGAAGCCCAGAATCCATTCAGCGAAGGTTGTGTTTGTGGGATGTCTGGCTGTGTCCCCATAATCCATCCTCTTGGCCAGCTATAGCTTATGGTCCTTAGGTGCTTCTGTCCTGAGTAACAGCTTATTCTTTCAGTGCAGTAGCACCCCAGGTGCCAGAGCCATCAAAGGTCTGCGGGGTTTGCTACAACATCTAAGCTTTGAGCCTAAACAGTAATTCTGCTGATATCAAGTGTGCACGCTGGGGGGTAAGTTTGTGTCCATGCACAAAAGCCACACAACCTCTCTGTGTGTGCAAGACTGTGTTGCTGGCTAGACAGTGTGCAGGGCGGCGTTTGAAGGGTATGGAAATATGGGGCTTGGAAGGGTGGTGTGAATGCAGAAATGTTCCCTCTTGTATGACCAGTTCCCTCTTATATGTCCAAAATGTGTTAGTGGATTCTTTGGCCCTCCACTACCATGAAGTTGCCCATTCCTGGTCTGTTGTTTATAAATGTACAGTTATACTTTTTAATATATTGCAAATGCATATACTCTACAGAATTTGGAAACTGATTTAGCAGAGGCAAGGAAACAAATGGAAGATTTGCAGAGTACATGCAGTAACTTGTCATCGCAGCTGGCTGTTAAGCAGACTGAACTAACACACAAGGATACTGATGTGGCCAGAGTTAGGCAAGTATTTCACAATTTTATTAGATAAATATCTATTGAGTTGCAAGATGCTTAGCAGAGTTACTTTTATGAATAAGATAAACATAATTTATCACAGCTACCTTTGCAAAACAATTCATCCTAGTTTCAGATAACTTAAAAATACACATGCCGTCTGGAAACTTTTGAATGTCTAGCCTTGGACTCTACTATTTATGCAGACAATGTTTGCCTTTTGGCTTTTATTACATTCAATATTTTAAGCAGAGATGGACATTATTAAAATTACACTTCTGTAATTAGCATTGGGTCAGGAAGTTGTCAATCTCCACTGAAAGTCACAACACACCAATATGATTAGTAGCATAAGCAATTAAATTAAGAGGTTAAATGCCCTAAACCTACAAAGATTCAAGCCTAACTTTGATTCTTTAATTAGAGTCAAGTCTGAGAGGTCATTAGGAGTCTACATGGGCTGATACTAAAGGTTTAAAATGTTGTGATTTCAGCTTTATCTGAGGTCTTGCACATCTTTTTCTTGTGTTGAATCTTGAGGATTAGTGCTGCATATTGAGATGCAGGAAAATGAAGGATCAGCTGAACTACACAAATGGACTAGGCTATTGAAAAGGCAGTAATGGTAGCAGACATCCAATGAGTTTGTCATTTGTCCAGTAATAGTCCATTCTTCTTTTCTTATATAGTATCATAGGTAAACATCATCTTGTTCAGTACAAGGATTGTGCTAGACAAATGACATATTCACTTCCCCAAAGACCTCACAGTTGAGGAACAATATTGTTCCCTTTTAAAAAATGTCATTCCAGATAAACTGTTGATTGTAGCTATTGTAGTTGTAATACTTGTGATAAGCTGTCTATGTGACATAACCAGCAACGTTTTCAGTTAAAGACAGGAAGGAATACTTCATATCTCTGGAACCATGCAAGATGTTCAGAAATAGGGGTGGGAAGAAGCTGTGAGGAGTGCAAAGCTCCTAAGTGGGAACATTCATTTTCTGTATGAGTTGTCAGAGGATAAATATGTGCATTCTTTTTTTATGGTTTTGCTTAACAAAGCACTCTCCAAAAATGGTGACACTGATCTCTGACCATTTTTTTTTCTTTTGTCACAAGTCAGTCTTAAGGAATATTCTGACTATAGATGTAGTTTTAGAAAAAAGCATTTTCTCTGAGTTCATAATCATAATTTATTAAAAAAGACGTGACCTTTGGTCATTGCTAGACAATACAAGGGAAAAGAATCAAGGAAGACAATACACACATAACAAGAAAACGTCAAAGAAAGTAATAAATAGCTATCCTGCACAATCAAGGAAACAAATACTTTCCACCTCGAGGACTGGAATAATAAGGTCCATCAATAATCATTAATAATCATTAAAAAAGTATAACCAAGTATATAATAAGTGAATAAATAAATAAAGCTGCCACTTCCCTAGCCATTATACACACAGAGATTCCATGTTACTTCCCCTTAGGTTGCTCCTCCATACTTGCATCTCCCAATAGCTAAACTAGTAGCTGGTTTAAACGCCTAAATAAGGGAGCAATCAGCCCCACCAGCTGGCCCTGCCGTACTTACTTATAGACATCCAAACCATATCCTAAGGGTGCCCTAAAGGTGGCCATATCCCCCTACTACCCTACCCTACCATAATGCAGCAGGGTCATGGTCTAGTCATCTAGATAAAGACATGGTCAAAAATTTGCCTTACCCTTCCCTTCCCGGGACTTATAACGGCAGCACTTGACCCCTAGACAGGGTTAGAGATAAGGGGGGATATAATGCTCTAATCTTAATGCAACAAGCTCGTACTTATATTCATTAAAAGGGCACATACTCAATAGCCTCACCCTACACAAGCCCTGTATTGGGAACACTTGGCCCCTTAACAGCCAATTATATATATAGAAGGAGATATTGAAACTGGTATGAATTGATGGCCAAAACCAACCTAGGCATGGTTAAAGCCCTACGATAACAGAGGGCCTTAATTTTAACTTTAACTACCCCAACCAACACCAGTGGCAGGAGTTAGCACCCAGAGAGGTCTCATCTCAATATATTAGATCTCAGTTCATGTTGTAGTGCCCAGAACAGAGCTATGAGTTAAAAGAAAGCTCTTGAACAACCTATAGGGATAAGTTTAAGCGTCCCTTGCTCCTAATCTCTTGGACCTGCCTTATCTGGGATAGATGGTAACCATACTACTCTCCATCCCTTGTCAGCCTTTGTCAAGTTTAGTATATCTTGGCACTACTTTCTCGATTTTTAAAGTGTCACTGATGGACAACCTTTCTACGGCTCCATCAACGGCTTAGATTCAAGGAGCTTCCTTCTCAATCCCATTGCTAGCATCAAAAATCTCATAATACATGCTGTTACCTCATGATCCAAATCCATGAGAGCCATTTGTGTCAAGAAAAAACTCGACGCCCCCTGAAAGTTTACAATAAAGGGCTGAAGTGTCTCACCTTGTATGCCATCATACAAGTGGCATTCAAGTAAGATATGATACGTAAACTCCACTGCTACATTATCGAATGAGCATAGATGGTCTCCATAAGGGATCTTAACTACCCATCCCTCCAAAACCTTTGTGGGAAGGGCATTGACCCTAGCGGAGAGGAATAAAGACTTCTCCCTATAGGTTGCGGTCGATCCCATGTACCTAACCCCTGTACCCGGGTGCGGTGCCCATAAGGCATATTCCACTAAGTGACGTGCACGTGCCACCAGCATCAAGTCATTCTGCCGTTCTATATTTCTGGAACGAACAATAATCTCCTTTTTGGCTGCTGCATAGGATTTAGTCCCTAAGTAGTCTACCAAAATGCCCAAGCGTGCTAGATGGTCCGTTACAATCTGACACCACGGATTAGCAAAAGAATCTAAGAAGACCGCATGAAGCAAATTTTCTGGAGAGACTCTAGACGCCTTGAGACAAAAAAGGGCAGCCTGCTCCCATGCATCAGTCGTCCAACCACGTGTACCCGCTTCCAACCGGATAGCGGCGATCAGAGTTCCCTTGGGTAGCTTGGTAAGAGAAGTCAAGAACCTAGATTGTAGGGCGTTTAAAGTTTTCCTCCATAAAGGGGCCCATAGTGCCACCCCATATAAAAGAGTAGGTTTTACCTTTGCCTCGAGCACCTTAATGGCGGTGGCAAGATGCCTCCTCCCTGTCCCAGCGAAAAATCTGAGAATTGCCACTAGCTTGCTTTTGGCTATCACCTCTACTCTAGCCATATGCTCTGCCCACCGTCCCTCAGCCGTGAAGTTCACTCCCAAATACTTATACTCCTTAGTTTGCTGGAAACACAGTCCATCCACAACCCATTGATGCACCTTCCTACTCCAAGCGAATATGACAACATTAGACTTGGCACAGTTAATTGTCATGACAATAACTAATAAATGCCGAGATTTGTCTCCGCAGCCTGACCTTGGTTTGAGATAGTAAGACTAGGTCATCAGCATAAAGGAGGGAATCAATGGGTCTAGATGCCAATTTTGGGGGATGGAATCTCACCTGTCTTGTGCCTGGGATTAAATCGTTTACAAATAGGTTAAACAACACAGACGCAAGAACGCATCCCTGTTTTACTCCCTGCTTGACTGGGATGTCTGGGGTTAAGTGACCTTCACGATCTAACTTGACTGCAGCTGACGTGTCTGTATACAGAGCCTGGATAAGCAGAAGCAGCCTGGGTTCAATTAGAAGAATAATAAGCTTGGTCCAGAGGTGAGGCCGATTGATGGTATCAGATGCCGCCCTCAGATCCAAGAAGGCGGCATAGAGCTTCCCATTAGCATCTTTATATTTCTCCACCAAATGGTGGAGGACCAAACAATGGTCCAAGGTCGCACGGCCCCTACGAAACCCTGCCTGTTTAGGGTGAATTATCTGGTTACTCTCCATCCATTCCGTTAACCTTGCAAGTAAAAGTTTAGAATAAATTTTACATACAACGCTGAGCAGGCTGATTTGCCTATAGTTGGCCGGATCTGACCTCTGTCCCTTTTTATATATGGGAATCACTACAGCTCGAGTCCATCCATGAGGTAAGATTCCTGTGTTGTTTATTCTTGTAAAGAGTTTGGCCAGCACTGGGAGCCACCACTCCAAATTCCTTTTAATGACCTCAACTGAGATTAGGTCCGGCCCTGGGGCTTTACCATTTTGAAAGGTGTCGACTATTTGTCCTACCTCCTCCTCTGTAACCAGAGGCCACTTCGGACTAATCTGTTGTGCATTTCCAGGTGGGGATGAATCTAAGTTTACCCCCTCTGTCTGGCCTATCTGGGATGCCTCAATGAAATCCACCCAGCTTGCAGATGCAATTGGTATGGGCTGGGCTAATCTAGAAGAAGACGTGGCACCGTTGATAATTCACCAGAAAGTTTTGGAATCATTAGAGCTACTTGCTACAAGGAGATTCTGCCACATCCTATCCCCATGCGCTCTCTTTTTCGCTCTAATAAGATCCCTATACACTTTCTTCTCCTGAATATAATGAGCCAGAGAAATAGCCTCATGCCCTGTTCTATAGTCCCTGTACATGAAATTGCCACCTAGTTCTTCTACATTCGGCATCAAACCACCTTTGGACCGATGAACATAAGGGCCTAGAGTGTCTCTTCTCAAGCATCACCAAGACTTGACGATGGATTTGGTATACTAGCCTATTATACGACTCAACCACCCCTACCTCATCTACCCCTGATGTTTTCTGATCGCTAAGTTCTACAAACACACCTAGGCCCAAAATAACCCTCCAGGCCAAGGCCAAGGCCACACTTTCTGCCCACCTTTGGTATTTGAAAAGAGGTTTGTCACCCACTCTGAGTTTAGAGGTTGACTAGTCTGGAAATTTCCCTCCAAAATCCCATTTTAGCTGCAATTCCTTAACTAGGACAGTTAATTATGTAAGCTTTATGGAGCAGCCACAAGTTAATTAAATAAATACAACCAAGGCTCCCTGTACGGGATATATCTGTGTGTTCATGCACAGTTGTACTAGGGAGCCTGCGCACTGCTTATTTCCTATAATTCATACTCTTCTTGTCCAGGGCCACATATCAACAGCAGTTTGAAAGGTCCAGGGTGTACTGGCCTAAATTTTAGGAGGGTTTGTGCTTGGTTGGGCACAGTCACCTAGGCACTACTTCCTCCCCTCAGCAGTAGAAGGAGAATGAGCCAAAGGGAGAGAAGCCACAGTGGTAGCAAGGCAGATGGTGGCACTGAGGGGAAAAAAGAAAACAGAGGAAGCATTGGTAGTGATATACACGCTAAAGAGGCAGAATAGAAATGATGACATAACTGGCTAAGTAGGAATTACACATCTGGCAAAGTTGATCTACAGCGGCTCAGTGGAAAGATTCAAGGTTCAGTACACTGCTTATCTGAAGAAAGGGAAGGGGAAAAGGGAAGTTCACATGTAAACCTGTGGCTAGCTTGTATGAAGGTTGTTTCCCCCCTCCCCCCCCGTTTTCCCAGTTTCAAATGCAAATAATATCGAAAATGTATCTGAAAAAAGAGGCCCTATCTCTACTCCATAGCTGTTGCTGTAATCCTGTCCGTCATTCCCTGATCATCTTGGGGACGGGGGTGGTGGTGGTGTTGGGAGTGGGGCAGCTATTCGGGTCATGTTGGGCATGAGAAGATGTGGCAAGGGCGAGGGGAGTACAGTCTTTCTTGATTGTTGGGAGAGACACTTATTGTCTGTCCCTGTATCCCACGCTCTCTCCTGTCTAGATATTTGGGGGCTAAGATCAGATCTGACACTGATGCTGCTTAACACAAGGTTGGTGGCAAATAAAACTTGTATCATCCATGACTTGATCTGGGATGAGGCTGCCGAACTCATATGCATTATGGAGTCCTGGCTGGATGAAGGACTTGTGCCAGTATTGGCCCAAGTGTTGCCAGCCGGCTACTCTGTGTAGCATCAGTCTTGGGTGAGGGGGTGGAGTGGCTGTGATCCGTAAAGACAGCTTGATCTTTCAGAGGTATCTGGTGCCTAACATATGCTAGGAAATATGAAATGTTTCCACCTTGTGTTGGTTTTGTCTGGAGATAGACTGGGAATCCTCTTGGTGCTGCTGCTGCACAGCTGATTCCCTAACTGTTCTAACTGGTCTGGTCTCAGAGGTGGTGTTAAAATCGCCCAGACTTACTGTCTTGGGTGATTTCAACATACATGCTGAAGCCAGCCTTTCAGGGGCAGACCAGGAGTTCATGGCTGCCATGAGAACCATGGACCTATCCCAGATAATATCTGACCTGACACATGAGGCAGGGCACATGTTGGATTTAATGTTTTGCACCAGCCTGGATACAGAGGTTGAAAAAATAAATAAATTGGGGTTGTGTGTGTTACAACACTGCTGTCGTGGTCGGACCATTACCTTCTGGGAGCCCAGATGGACTTCTCCAATGCCCTTGTCAGGGTGTTGGACCAGTTAGGTTGGTCCGCTGCCAGAGGCTAATAAATCAGATTGGTTTTCAGAATTCTCAGGGGGATGTACCTATTGACCTTAGTGGCTACTCTGTTGATGGCCTGGTTGTTTTGTGGAATGACATCTTGACTGTGGCCATTGACGCAGTTGTCACTATCCTAGTATCTGCAAAGACTCATCCGGCGGAGCTGTTCCAAGTAGTGAAGGAGCCTGTTTAATTTGGTCTGCCTCTGCCCAGAAATGGAGTCATCTACTGCCTGTTGTGGCATTTTTATTATTTACTTTGCAGACAAAATTGCTCGTATTCACTATGACTTGAGTGCTGCCATTTTATCTGCAGAATCAGATTTTGGGGTTATGGAAGCCCAGTCTTTTCTTGTTACTTGGATCAGTTTCAATCGGTATTGCCCACTGTTGTGGGGCAGGTGCATGGGACGTTGAGGGCAACCATTTGTGAATTAGATCTGTGCCTGTCCTGGCTGGTGAAAGCCTGCCGGGAGATGTTGGGGTCGTTACTGGCTGGGGTTGTCAGCATCATCCTTTGGGAGGGTGGGGAGTTAGATGCCCTTAAAACTGCAATTGTCTGGCCCTTGCTTAAGAAGCCATCTTTGGATGCTGACTCCAGCCAGCTTTCGGCCTGTCTCTAACCTTCCCTTTTTAGGGAAGGTTATTGAATGGTTGGTTGCCCATCAGCTCCATGCTCATCTAAATGTCATCGGGTTCCTGGACCCATTTCAGTATGGCTTTCATCCTGGGTATGGCACGAGACTGTACTTGTGGCCCTGGTAGATGACATGATCCTGGAGCTTGACAGGGGAAAGTCCACCCTGTTGATCTTGTTAGACCTTTTGGCAGCCTTTGATACAGTTGATCACGAGGTGTTGCTGACACAACAGTCTCACCTAGGGGTGCATGAGACTGATGGTTTTGTCCACGAGGTCGCAAGGAGTGGCGATGGGCAATTGCTCATTGTCCTTCGGGACCTTCCTATGGTGTCCTACAGGGTTCTATTCTGTTTCCCCTCTTGTTCAATGTGTATACGAGGCCGCTGGGTGAGGTCATTTGGAGGTTTGGGGTGAAGTGCCATCAGCATGCTGATGACACTCAGCTCTACCTCTCTTTTTCATTCGACCCAGGCCCTGCATTTTTGGTGCTTACCTGATACCTGACTGCTGTTGAGGACTGGAGGAAGGTGCGCCAATTGAAGCTGAATCCTGACAAGACTGATATGATGATGGTTGTCTAGCCTTGTGACCTGGAGGGGATTTGGGACTCCTGTTATGGATGGAGTCCAGCCCCCTCTGGTCACTCAGGTTTGCAGCCTTGGAGTGCTTCTGGACCCTTTGGTACGCCTGGATTGTCAAGGTGGCGGCGGTGGCCAGGAGTGCTTTTCGTCATCTCCATCTGGTGAGAAGGCTGTGGCCTTTTCTTTCTGATTCTTATCTGGCCACTATCATCCATGCTTTCATCACCTCGAGGTTGGATTATTACAATGTGCTTTATGTGGGACTTCCTTTGATGACTGTTTGGAAGCTCCAGTTGATGCAGAATGTGACGACTCGCCTCCTTTTGGAGATGGGGTGCTGGGAGCATATTACACCAGTGCTCCAAAATCTGCACTGGCTCCCTATAGCTTTCTGGGCACAATTCATAGTGCTGTTTTTGACCTTTAAAGCCCTAAATGGTCTGGGCCCCACATATCTAAAAGACCACCTGTCCCACCTGTCTATGCCCCATTATGGCCCCTGCAATTGGCCAGGAACGCCTCCCTGTGGGTACCATCTGTTAGTGTTGTTCATACAAGGGCTTGCAGGGATGCATTCTTGGTTGCTGCCCCAATACCTTGGAACTCCCTCCCCCTGGAGGTCTGTCTGAGCCCAGGCCTGAGCATCTTCTGGAGGCGGTGTAAGAACTTTTTGTTTAAAAAGACATTTGGTGGGATTGGGGTGGTCTTGGGGTAGGGGCTGGATGGGGAATGGGAAGGTGGTAATGGGTGGGGTTTCTTGCGGGGTTTTGGGGTTTAGGGAGTTCTAAATTGTTTTTATATGTTCTAATACAGGTTTCTATATGTTATGTTTATTTATTTTATTTGTAAGCTGCCCTGAACCTTTAGGCAAGGGTGGGATAAAAATTGGAATAAATAAATAAAATCTTCCACACACGTTCCAAAATTGAAAAGGAGCCAGCCTTTAGCTTGGGCTAAAAAGAACCTCATGAAAAGCAATAGTTCGCATGATCATTTCTCCTAATAATTTCCTTGATTTGTTGGAGTTGATCTAGTGCAGGAAAGGGCTGGGAGTAGGGATAACGATCCCGTCCCATCCATCTGTGGTATCGTTAGTGTTTTCTTTGTGTTTGAAGTTTGGGAATTAGGGGGTAAGGAACTGTAACTCATTTTAAATATATGCTTGTGGACTGGTATGTAAATACCTACCTATAATCTCCAAACCACTACCTTCCAGTATTATGCTACCTGATATTCCACTGGAGTCTTGAAAGGGACATAAAACAAGATATAAGGAGCTGCCAAACTGAGTCAGACCAATGGTCCATCTTCACCCAGTATTGTCACAACTTGACACGGTAGCAGGGTTTCAAATTTGGCTCTTCAGGATCCCTGGCAGAGGCACCCAGGTGTGCTACTAGAGATTCTGAATCGGAGATGCCAGGGATTGAACTTGGGACCTTTATACATGCAAAGCATGTGCTCTACCACCTGAGCCACAGCCTAGCCCGTATCTTTCTTGATATTGCAGACTTTAGAAATGCCGCATGCAGTTTATCAACTACTGTCCTGGAAATAGTGTATTTACTAAATTATGAGAGGTAGACTAAGAGGCTATTTGAAATTTGGGGACTCTAGATTTGCTGAGGTATGCCTAATATTAAGCCATTAAATTCATAATAAGTCACCTACATTAGTATTTTCCTATGCGCATGGGATCAGATTTACATGCCCACATTTGAAAACTGGGTTATGTATTTCATTTGGTTTAATTTGGTGGTTCATAAAAATTTGCCTCTGTGACCTCATTTCGAAACATACATATAATTCTATGACCACAGACTGCGAAGAAGATATGCAGTGTACATCTCATATCATCTGAGATCACAAACCCATCTACAGACTGCCTGACCCACTGTTTGGGAATTCTGCCTAGATTAATGTGCTGCAGGGATGGAGATAATATGATTTTGGTCTATACACACAGGTCATTTAATGGATTATGAAGGTGCAATTAAAGCTACGTGGGACACCTTTTCTTTGCAGGTCTCTACTTTGAATTAGTTGAGCCTCTCTTGGGAAGTGCAACTTTAACCTGCAGTTTTCTCCCTTTATTAGTAAAATTTGCAATGTGCTGTTTACAGCTGAAAATATACCTGAAATATATTTATTTATTTTTGAAAAAAACCCAACTAAATTTAAAATGTGAATGTTTAATTTATGTGGTAAATTTTAAAAATCCCATTAAAAGAAGATTGTTGTTGTTCCTCTTTGTAGAGCCACTGTAAAATATCATAACTTCTCCTTTTATATGAATTATTATCAAAATGATAGCTAATTCACACAGTTAGAATAGCAAATATTTGCTAGATCAGTAGGTATTTGTTAGTAAAAATGTATTATTTTCTATTTTGTCACTTTTCATTAAAGTTTAACTTTTCTGTCTCATGACAATTCACAGTGGGGCATTTCTGAGTTTTTTTTCTCGGAGTAAAACTATTAAAGTATTCTAAAATAGATTTCTTTTTCCCCATAGGGCAAATTTGGAACACCTAGCATCCCCTGCAAATCATGATTATAGGATATAACCATTCTTTGGTTATGCAAATAATCCTATATAGAAAAAGGTACATACAAAGATATAATGGAAGGGATAAGAAATGCAATCACAAACTGTAACCACAAGTAATTTTTACATTAAATATAATGATCTCAACTGGTTTTCCTAATAAGCATATCTTGCCAATTAGCCAACATCTTAACCGTAGTGTAGTTTTTGGTGCCCTTATTGAGAATGGCAAAGGAGAAATACTTCCAACTAAACAACTAGTTCTAGTAAAAAACAACAAACCCATGAAAATTCCCCACAAAAATAAGAGGAGAGAATTTATTGCAGGGGATGGTTTAACAAGCAGGTCCTATGCAGGCATGGCTCAGGCTATTATACCTGCACAATTTTCAATCTAGGAAACTGTTAGCCCAATAGCCTCAACTATTCTTGATCTTTTCCATGACTATTAAGACTGCCCGAGAAGCAGAAGATTCTTTGTAGCCTAATTAGAGCAGATAAATAAATACCAGAACTCAGAAGCTTGCAAACAGCTAGATACAATTAGTCCTGAGATAATATTTTTTAAATGGATTTAACTGGTCTTATTTTGAGAGAATGTGTAGTCATAAAAGTGACTGGAAGCTCTAAAAGACTAGAAGACTAAAAGTTTAGAAGCTCTGAAATGTTTCTTTCCTGTTCGTGTTTTTCTGCCGTACAAGATACTAGTTCTTCTTTGGGTCATGATAGCATAATGTTGTGTCCTAGAAGCAGAGGCTAATATTTTGTTGCTGGAACAATTAATGCAATTTACCATTATGAAATTTTATTTCAGAGAAGTGGGGTACCGTAGGCTGAGAGGGCAAATGTGTGTTTTATTTTGCTCCTTTCCAATTCCTGGATCTGGCCCCAAGGATACAGTTCCTGTCCCAAGCATGACCTCAGAGGAAGGGAGCAGAGATGAGGGTGTACACACAAGGATGAGGGAAGGATCCAAAATCTGGTCCCTCCTCTTCCGTCTCCACACTGAGTGTTCCCTATCATTGACTTTTATGCGCCCTCAGAGCTTGTACTAATTTTCAGAGGAGGGGAAAGGTACCTGATCCTGTCTGAGTCAGTGTCTAAAGCAGAGCGTCTATGCTAAATATCTATGCTAGATGCTTGTTTGAGAATCAGAGATTTTATTTTGGTCTCAGGATGGGCAACAAATATTTAGGATTGTTAGTAAGGAAATCCTCAACGACACAGTCCATTTTGTTCTTGTTTGTTCTCTATATGAAAACATTAGAAATTGGTTGTTTTTGCCCATACCTGATTTACCATGACCTTCTCTAATTACAAGAAGTTTATTTGAGTTCTGCAGCAAACAACTGAGACCTTTTTGGTTCAATTAGCAACCTTTGGTTTGCAAGCAGAGGTCTTGAGAAGTAGATTTATCTCAAATCTGTGATATTAGTTTTGATTCATATTTTGTATGTTTGCTTTTGTATGTTCACTTATGTAGGATTATTTATTTGTATCAGATCATGGCGAGAGCTAGCATCCTCATAAATTTAAATTGAATTGAAAAATACTCACAAATATTTCAAAATATCTCAGCTCTGAAAAGACTAAAGTCATCTGTCTGATCTCTTCTTCCATTCTCTCTGACAATCATTCCCTCTTCCTTCCCTAAGGGTATATTTTTGAGTCATTTCCTCCCCACCCCCAAATAATGAGGTAAGTGTCAAAACTAATAAATTATAGTGTTCCATCCCTTTTATTTTGGAGACATGCAGAGACCCTGGAGGAAGTGTACAAAGTTTGAATAGCTGGTCTTGCCCAGGAATCAAGTGGTAGTGTCAATAATTCCTGAATTTTTCCTGAATTAACATTATGGTGTTATCAAAGTTCTCCTGACTATAACTTGTAATTTAAATTGCTTCTGAAATAATTCAGAATTCTGTAAAGATAATCAAGTGTAATATGATGAAAGCAACAGAAAAAGTCTTTTTATTGCCATGCAGGTGGTGTACAGAAGCTTTGTCAGATAACCTAAAGTCACTTCGACACCCCTTTTAGATTTTGAAGCTTTGCAAGATGCAGTGCAGTCAAGATCCCAGAACACTGACTGTTGATAGGAAAATAAAACAAAACTAGAAAATATCAGCAAGGATTATGCTAAGGATGATGGATGTGATAGACATTAACTATATTTATAATTGACCCAGCCAGCATTTTGATTGACAGCAGCTGCTCATCTTACTTAAATCTCTGGGAAGCTATACTTCAATCTGTTTCAATTGGTATGTACTGGAGGACAAGTTTTTATTTAACATTATTCAGTATGGACAGAATAATTCTTTAATTCATATTCAATTCAGATATGAATATCAGCATTTTACCAGTATTTGTATGCACTGAATATCTGAACCTCCACCCTAAACAAAACTACCATGAATCTTTAATACCTAAAATGACTATTGCTAGAAGGTGGTGGCCACTATAAACATGCTGCAGTTCTGTTTGAAGTATAGTCACCTATGCAACTGTTGACCTGTTTCTCATATCTTTCTTGTTGCATCTTTTCACCATGTTCCCTGGTATAATATTACTTCTTCCGTTATCTAGAGTCTTCCATTTTTATTTTAACATAATTCCCCCTTGTGTGTTTTCTTGCTGTTCTGTTCCATCTTGCTACTTTTAAAAAAGAGTGGCTTTAAGTATGTTACTAATTATTATTATTATTACACCAGTATGTTATTGAAGTATGTTATTAATTATTATTATTGTTACACATGGTACAATGTTCCTGATTGTAATAATGCACAGTCATTTAACAGAGACAGGTCCCTATTCCAAAGAGGTTACAGTCTAGAAAAGACAAAGGGAAGGAGATAAGGAAGTTGGGAACAAAAGGAGAGACAGGGATACAGTTATGAAATTTGTAAGTCACAGGTGCACATGGTGCACCTTGGTTACATGGGAGAAGGGGACCCTCAGTGAAGAGGAGACATCAGTGACAAGTCTGTGGGGCTAAGGTGTTAGGGGAAAGGCTTGATGGAAGAGGTTTTCAGGAGTAATTTGAAAGTTGGGAGGGAGGAAGCGGAGCAAATGCATTCAAGACGAGAGTTCCAGACATAGGGGACAGGAAAAAAGAAGCGGTGAATATGTTTCAATGAACAGAAGACTTGTACGCAGCTGAGGGCAGTGGCAGAGGAGGAGTGAATCTCTCTGGCATGAATGCAGTAGAAAGCAAGTGTGGAAAGATGATAATTTATTTGTATAAACACTACCAAATAGTGCTCGGATCACTTCACAACAACAAATGTGATAAAAGAAAAATACAATTCTTTAAAAATACAAATCCATCTAATATTTTTAAAAGAGGAAGGTAAAAAGGGAGGAGAAGACACATTAAGGGGAATAGAAAGAAAGGCCATGAAGTGCCTTAATGGTAAAGACAAGGAGCTTGGGCTGAATGTGTTCTGGTAGAGGGAGCCAATGAAGGGAAGAGACGAGGAGCTGAACATGATTAAAGCAACTGATGAAGTGGATGACTTTGGCAGCAGAGCATTGAATGGAAATAAGAGGAGCAAGGTCAGAGTGGGGGAGACCAAGAAGGAGGAACTTGTAGTAGTCAAGGTGAGAGATGATGGTTTTGCAAGTGGAAGCAGTAAGGAAAGTCTATATTTTTGCAATATTGTACAGAGCCAAGCGACAGGACTCGATAACATCTTGAGTTTTAGGTTTAAAGAGAGAGAGGAGTTGAAGATGAATCCCAGACTACGTGCCTAAGGGTCAGGCTGTATAATGATACCCTCAATGGAAATTGAGAAGGAAGAAGGAGGGGAACATTTGGGGGGAAAGATCGGCACACAGGCCAAGGGGAGGAACGCAGATGAGGCAAGGCAGGATGAATGAGACAGATGAGATAGGACTGGAAAAGTAGATGAGGCAAGGCAGGACAGATGAGGCAGATGAGATAGGACTGGATGTCTGCAGATCAGGAGAGATGGTCATGACAGATGGACATAACAGATCAGGACAGATGGTCATGGCAGGGATTGGTACACAGACCAAGGGGAGAAACCTAGATGAGGCAAGGCAGGATGGACGAAGCAAATGAGATGAGATAGGATTAGAGAAATGTAGATGAGGCATGGCAGGATGGATAAGGCAGGTGGATAGGACTGGATGAGACAGGACTGAATGCAGATCAGGACAGAAGGACAGGTCAAGGCAGACAAAACAGAACTGATGATACGAGGCAGAGCTGGTGCTGGGCGAGGTAGGCTCCCTGCACAGTTGCAAATGGGGCTCACTGGACAGTTGCATAAGGGGCACATCCCACAGATGCCAGGCCCCCATCGAAGCAGACGCGAAGCCATCGTACTGGCCAGACTCACCAACATGATCAGAAGGACTAGGGTTCTAGGAGGAATGTCAGAAGCGCTGGACTACACCTGACCCAAAGGACACACTAGGTTCAGGGAGGTCAGAGCCGGTACAAGGTGCATGGAGACATGTGGAGGAGATACAGGAGGTAGCTACAGGAGGGCACAACAGGAACCAGGAAGTGAGACTGATGATCCACCCAGCTTCCTGTGGCTACTGGCTAGCCTTATATACAGGTCAGCAACCAACCAAAAACAGGGGGCATGGAGTGAGGTGGAGGAGTGTGGCTTGAACAGCATGGTGGAAAGCCATCAGCACTAGCCCTAGGCCCTGGCCAGAGTGCCTCAGTGGCATGGAGAAACCAGCCCCTACATTCAGGGACCAGGTTACAAGGGTGCCAGTTCAAGCCCAAGTCCTTGCATCTAGTAGCTGACTAACTTAATTCATAGAGTTGGGAACTGCCATTACAGCCAAAAACAAACAAACAAAAAAAACCTTTCACACAACACTTGAATGATCTCCTCTAAGGCGATCCTAGTAGATTGTTGTTCCTTTCAAACCACGTAGTACCTTGGGTGTTATGTTAAATACAAGCTGTAAGCAGCAGAAAGTGACTAAACAAGTGACTTAGGAATGATGGCCAGTGATTTTCAACAATAGCCAAACTAAGCTACAGCAGTAATAATAATAATAATAATAATAATAATAATTAATAATAAAGATGAGACAATCCATGAGAATCAAGTATCTTGAAGAATCACCTGAGGAAGAGACCTTTTAAACTAGACTCAACCCAAAGAAAACAGATTTGTATGGCAACAGCAGCAGCGGCTTGATCTACGGCCGTGTTCATTTTACCTCTGTAAACCCTCCATATACAAGGCTTCACATACATGCTCAGAGGTTAAGGTCAGTAGCGTAACTTGGTTTAACAAGGGATTGTTTAATTTACAGAATAGGTCGATAAATTGTTACTAGACAAGTTGTTTGTGGGAATGTTTCCTCTGACTACTAGGTGCTGGAAATTAATAGCAGCAAATGGATCATTCTGTTATGGCCTGTTCTGAACATCTCTAAAACAGTCAGAAGTGGCCACTCTCAGAAACATGATGCTGGACTAGATGTCCCAGTGCTCTGACCATGGCACTCCTTATGTTCGTAGACTTGATGGATGCTGTGTGAGCTAGAGTGAAATAAAAGAAAGAAATGCATACACAAAAAAGAAGAGCTGAAGAATTAAAGATGAGAGACAAAGACAGAGAAAAAGAAGCTAAGCCTGCTACTCATAAATGCCCTAGTGTTTGGAGACGACATTGTAGTGTTTTGTTACTACAATTATACCTATTCTGCTACCTTTAATAGTCTATAACCTACTATAACAATGTAAATCATTTACTACCCTGACAAAGAAATAATTTTGGACATCGAGGGGGAAAGTAACATTTTGCTAGCAAATTTATCCTGCCTCGTAGTCTTAACCTCTCCTATATGCTGTCTCTTTCATTTTTGGCACGAAACGCATTTCTCTGTGTATGTTTTGCAATATCCCAGGGAAGTAGTGCATTTATAATTCTATCTCTTTAAATCTAAAAGGTGATAAAAACTCAGGTAAGTAGCTGACTCAATTACATTTGGTGCAACCAAGTACTTGCTGGTAACTATCAACTCTGTTCAGGCCCTTTGTTCCAAGTTTGTCATTCAGACATTTACCTCTATGGCATTAACCTCAAGATCTATAGATAATTCTAAATCTGAAGTTGAAATTCTGAGCTTTGTGATATCTGCCTTTCATACCCTTTGCCAGGCGCCATTAAAGCTTCTAGACTTTGAAAGGCATCCTGTGATCAGCTGCAGTATCCTGCTGCTTGACTGCTCTACCTCTTCCTACAATGTAATGGCTGTGCCTTCTATGAAAGTTCACTCGGCAGGGAAAGACTTTGACTTTAGCAGCAGTGTGAATGAACGGTAGCAGCTGTTTGACCTCAAACTCCTGCTACTGATTTTTTTAAAAATGTGTATTTCACCTAGTTCCAGAGTTCCAGACAAATTCCTCCCCCCTCCCCCCCCAAACATACTAGGAATGGAGAGAAAAGAAGAGCAGTCATATGTATCCATTACTCCACTCCATGGATCAAATTCTGTTCTTAATTACACTGAGATAAATTTGAAGAGACTTCAACTTAGTTATTTCAGATTTATCCTATAACATAATTCAGAGAAGATACTAGTTCCAGGAAGGAAGTATGAGTTTTATGAGACAGAAGAGAATCTTTGGTCTTGAGAAACTAACAAAGTTAAATTAAATAGGCAAAGCATTTAGATAAAAATGTTGTGAAATTTCGGGATTGATTTGAATAGATACCAAATTTTCCAAGTGGCTTAGATACCAGCGATATCTGGTGTTTTGGAAAAATACTCCTCTCTGAATATTTTCAGTTTCACATCTCTATAGTGGTGGCAGGCGTCCTTCTGCTGGTCTCATTTAGGGCCAGGGACATTATACTAACTTCTCTTCTTGGTCCTAACCTAAAGTTCAGCTCCTTTCTTCTACATCCTTCTCTTTTTGATCCACCAAGAAATGCAACAAGTTGGTCTCTGCACATGAGAATGATCTTTGTCCTTGCTCTTCTCTTAAAAGTCATCTTTTCTGATTTATAAATGTGCTCCTGAGTTTTGCGTAATATGGTATATCAATTAAAAGAGACTACTTGTGATGTGATGTTTTTTAATTCTTCTTTCTTTTTTTGGGGGTGGTGGTGGTGACTGAAGTAATAGGAACAAATACTTATTTACTTCCTGGATGTATTTAATGAGTCCTTTATCAATAGTTTATCTATATTATAGAATCTCTGCATGTTTAACCAGATTTTAAAAGCTATATATTTAATAATGTTTTCAAATCTGCCTCTTGTGTCATTTCCTGATCCATTTTTAGCCAGTTTTCTTATGTGGACCAATGTATTAATCTTGAATGCTTAGTAGAGGTTTTTCATTATGAAATATCAGTTGAACCCTTATTTGCGCATTTAGTTTGTAAAACCTATTGTCACCGTTTCACCGTTTAATTTATTTTGCAAATATTTCCTTGCTTTGTCCATTACCTATTTAGGTACTTTAAACAATGGGGCATGTATTCTGAGCATGCTTTTGAAGGGTTCTTGAAACCCTTCATCTTTCCAAATCAAGAAATACCAGGTGTTCTTCCAGCAAATTTAGCTTCTATGTAAAAATCCAATTAGATATAGAAATTTTGTTTTAAAAATATCATCTAATCAAGATGCTAGCCAAATTCTTACACACACACATATTGCTTTAGTGACCATTAAGGTCTTCACAATTAGACTTTAAACTTCTCAGTTCAGGAACCTTGGTATCCTATGAATTCATAAATCACCTGTATGAAGGGATCCTGATCTTGACTGAGCTTCAGTACAGTACAATACAATACTACAATACAAACATTAAAATACCTATTATTTTAACCAAAATATAATCACAGGTTTAAATTTGTTGCAGACCTCTTGAGTAAAATGACATTAATGCCAGATAACTGCTGGCAGCGTGGCGCTGCTAGGGCAGATTTTATACACTGCTGGTGGCGGTGTCTGCACATCAAGCAGTATTAGGAACAAGTTATAGAGATGCCGGAAGCAATTTGGAGATGTATTTTACCCAGAGATCCTAAGTTTTTCTGTTGGGATAGTTTGAGGGGGTAGTACAGATGATGGATCTGGAAATGGTCAGTAATTTGATTGTTTTGGCAAGAATTGAAATAGCCAAAAAATGGAAAGCTTTGGATTCTCCTCAGCTGAGTGAAAGGGAAACCCTGGTATTGGAAACCACTTAAGATGGTTAGGATCACTTACTGGGTCCATGTTAGGGAAGGAAGCTGACAATGTAATACTTTTGGGGGGAGTTGGGGAACATTTTTGGAATATTGTTAATATCAAGCAGACTAGTGGAGAAGATGTGCTTAATTTGTTTGTGGATATTTAAATATTTACTGAATTTATGGAATTTATGAGACACTTTTTCCTTTTTTGTAATGAGTTAATTTTTTTGTAGTTAATATATGTTGAGATTATTTCTGATGCTTTGTTATGTTATATTTGATGTCTTTTTTGATGTTTTGTTATATGTTATGTTTGTATGATGTTTATATATAAAATAAAATAATAACAAAAATACATTTGTTGAAGACTTCAAACACTGAATATTTTTTTACTTTGAATTTATTGATATACAATAACAGTGAATGCATTAATGTGCCTTAGATAGATTTTGGAATCCTCAGACTGGATCAGGTTTTTCATTCTTCCTTAATAGTTAGTTGTAGTTCCAGGCAGTCATCAAGAAGTCATTGACAAATGGTTTCTTTTGGGCTGAGGCAAGTCTCATAAGCTGTTATTGTTTTATCCACATGCTACTGCATTAATTTTACCTCCGTTCTTGGTGAAAGTTGTTCAAATGGCAGTAATGAACAAAAGTGGAAAGTGGGATGTACTTGCCTAGATCAGGGGTGACAGACGTATGTTCCAGGTGTTGACTTCTGAAAGTCTACCTGAACCCAACCCACTTGATCTGATGCTCCAGGCTGGGATCTCTCTTGCTGCCTACCAGCTGTAGGGCACTCAGCAACTTGTCTTGGATAGGGCTGAAATGAGCAGCTAACTGTTGTTCATGAGAAGTTTTGCCATATTGCGAACCTCAATTGATTTCCTGACCATTCCCGATACTGATGCAATACCGTGAAATACCATCCCAATTTAATGACTTTCTATTTACCAATCTCTCTCACCAAGGGAGGCAGACAGTCCTTAGTTGGGTTTAGCTCTTTCTCTCCAATCAGAGGCAGGATCAGACTTTTGACTGACAGCCCAAGATGAGGGGAGGAGCTAACCTCAGTCCTGGACCTCACATCTGTTCCTGCCTTTAGCAGAGCAGCAGAATAGGGATTCTTCTCCCTGAGGAGAAGAACTTAGGCTTCTTTTTCTGTTCTTTTTCTTTTTACTTGACATCAGTTTTTAGAATAGGTGGGGAGTGCCCTGCTCCCTGTTTGTTCCCTAGAGGGACTTTTCTTTGGTCCAAGGAGCAGCTCCCTTGCGCCAGAACTCCCCCCTTTTGAGGGAGAGCAGCACGGGGCTTCAAGGTAGAGCAACCAGGTGCCAGTGTCCGTTTCCCCTTTGGACATGGAAGCAGGGGAAGGTACAGGGCCTTCCAGACCCCAAGGATCCCAACCAAAACTTAGGCAGTGGCAGTGGGTTGAGGAGACAAGCTCCTCTGTCCTCACGGGCCAGGATCCTGCCTGTACCGTCACTGTGGTAGGCACTAGACCCCTGCCACTGCGGCATGTTCCTGTGCTTCCTGAAAGCGACCGTCATCTTGAGGACACCTCAGCTGGGCCCATGAGTAACCTCCTTAGAGGGGCCTCCTCACCTCAGCGCAGAGGCCATTCAGGGCGGCGCCAGACCCCCCAGGGCCATTTCCAGAGCCATTCTGCCTCCCATTCTTCCTCTTAGTGGATTCAGGGAGGCGCAGTAGCGGGGCCCGCAGTTCCCACAGGGGCCAGTCTAGGAGGTCGCAACATGGCTCTAGTGCAAGCAGCAGCAGCTCCTAGACAAGATGCCACAGGAGGAGCTCCTCTTCCTCTGCCTCCTCAGCCTGCCACAGACAAGCTAAGCGGAGTCGCACAAGGCGCCATAGCCCTTTCCGCTCTCGTTCTCATCCCAGCAGGGACTTCCAGGACAGGTCAGTGTCCCATGCCAGCTGGTGCCCCCATGGGTGAGGGAGTTTGGGGCTGGTTGGTGCCCTCAGGAATCAGACGGGGCTCTAGACTTTGCTCCTNTGGCCAATCCGCCCCTGGCCCGATAAGACTAAGAGGATGAATACAGTTCAATCCTCTTTATATTCCATTTCCAGAAAAAAGGAACCACTGCTAAAAAATCCAAAGGTGGATGCAGCAGCGATATCAGTGGCCAAACAAACTGTCTTTCCAACAGAGGGGGACTGTTACCCCAAGGATGCCACAGACAGGGGCATAGAAGCTTTCTTGCGAAGAGGGCTAGACTGTTCCTCCACAGCTATGAGGGTTAATGTCATATCCTCATATGTGGCTAGAGCATTGTTAGCATGTACCCAGGAAGCCCAGGGTTTGAATGTCTGTGACAGAAAGGCCCAGGTCCTGTCTGCTCAAATTAATTTGGCAACAGCGTTCCTTGCAGATGCTACAGCAGACGCCATGTCATGGTCCACAAGGGCAGTGGCAACCGCTGTAGCGGGAAGGTGTAAATTATGGCTTAGGACCTGGCAGGGGGATCTTACGGCCAAAAACCTACTCTCAGTCGCTCCTTATAAGGGGTTTAAGTTATTTGGCGTCTGTCTGGATAGTGTTCTTGCAGATGCCAATGATAAATCAAAGCAGAGGAACCTACAACAAATGGCTGCAAAAAAGATGCCATTTCGTGCCTCTTACCTTAGAAACAAGGGAGGATATAGTTCAGGGTATGGACTTTTTCGTAGGCAGGGACAGTATAGGTTCGATCAGGCAAATCGATTCAGCCCCCGCAGAGGATCAAGAGGCCAAGGATCCAGATACGATAAACAGCGCTCAAGGCCTTTCCCTCAGGCAAGAAAAGCTGATGCATGACTGTGCGGGGACACTGCAGGTGGGGGGCAGGCTACATTTCCCCAAATGTTGGGCAAAGTCAATATCAGATGTCTGGGTTCTGGACTGTGTAAATCATGGTTACAGTATCGAGGTAAGAGGCACCCCCCGGCACGGCTTTATTGTGTTCCCAAAGTCAGCAAAACCCCAAAAACATTGAGAAATGCTTCTGGAGATACAGAGACTCCTGGCAAATAGGGGCAGTAGAACAGGTGTCCCCGAACCAATGGGGCCTGGGACTATAGTCCCCATCCTTTTCCTAGTTCCCAAAAAGACCGGGATCTGGAGAGCTGTGCTAGATCTGAAATCGCTGAACAAGACAGTACGTTATCAGTGGTTCAAGATGGAGACAGTCTCGTCTATTTGCCAGGTCATCAGGATCGGAGATTGGTTAGCGTCCTTGGACCTCAAGGACACGTATCTCCATATTCCAGTAGTGGAGCCACATCGCCAGTGGCTACGTTTCTTCTATCAAGGGGATCATTATCAGTTCAGGGCCCTTCCATTCGTCCTTTCGTCAGCCCCAAGAACCTTTACCAAAGTCCTGATTCCCCTGATAGCAAACCTGCGAAGGAAGGAGTCCACATCTACCCCTACCTGGACGACTTTCTCATCAGGGCCCACTCCAGGGAAAGGACCCAAGCGGATGTGGCCAAGACGATAAGTTATCTCGAGCTCCACGGCTTCTTGTTCAACAAGGAAAAGAGCCATTTAGTACCGACTCGCAAGTTACAACACCTAGGCGTGCTGATCGATATTTCCTTAGGCATCACACACATACCACCGGACAGACAGCAGCNAGTGGGTTGAGGAGACAAGCTCCTCTGTCCTCACGGGCCAGGATCCTGCCTGTACCGTCACTGTGGTAGGCACTAGACCCCTGCCACTGCGGCATGTTCCTGTGCTTCCTGAAAGCGACCGTCATCTTGAGGACACCTCAGCTGGGCCCATGAGTAACCTCCTTAGAGGGGCCTCCTCACCTCAGCGCAGAGGCCATTCAGGGCGGCGCCAGACCCCCCAGGGCCATTTCCAGAGCCATTCTGCCTCCCATTCTTCCTCTTAGTGGATTCAGGGAGGCGCAGTAGCGGGGCCCGCAGTTCCCACAGGGGCCAGTCTAGGAGGTCGCAACATGGCTCTAGTGCAAGCAGCAGCAGCTCCTAGACAAGATGCCACAGGAGGAGCTCCTCTTCCTCTGCCTCCTCAGCCTGCCACAGACAAGCTAAGCGGAGTCGCACAAGGCGCCATAGCCCTTTCCGCTCTCGTTCTCATCCCAGCAGGGACTTCCAGGACAGGTCAGTGTCCCATGCCAGCTGGTGCCCCCATGGGTGAGGGAGTTTGGGGCTGGTTGGTGCCCTCAGGAATCAGACGGGGCTCTAGACTTTGCTCCTCAGACCCCTCCACAGATTCTGCAATGGCTGGAGCAAGAGGTGATCTTTAGACGACCCCAAGGCGTTGCTCCTCCTTCCAGCACAACATCTGATCCACCTCGGTGTGATTCTAGATACCATGGCCAACAGAGTGTTTCTGTCTCCAGACAGAAAACAAACAATCCAGAGCCTGTTTTCCAGTCTCAGACTCCACGGGAACCCATACCTTCTCACTTGGGTTCGTTGTGTAGGTCTCATGGTATCCTGTGTAGACACAGTAGCTTGGGCCCGATTCCATCTCATGCTGCTTCAGGATTTCTTCCTTCCTTGGCAAGCTCAAATAGCCACAAGATAGAAGATTGTCCAGTCCCCACCGCAGACAGCTGTAGCCTCCCTGCCAATACTGCCTCCCCCCAAAGTGACCTTGACAACCGATGTGCATCTCCTCAGCTTGGGAGCTTACTGCAAGGGATCTCTGGCGCAGGGGACGTGGTCTGCATCAGAGTCAGAATATCACATCAACTACTTGGAGCTAACGGCCATTCGGTTGGCCCTCTGGCACTTCCAACATCATCTGCAGAACAGACATTCTGGTTTATACCGACAGTACAACAGCCATGGTGTATGTCGACAGGGCAGTACAAGATCTGACGCCATGAGACAAGAAGCAGCCCAACTTTTCAAATGGGTACAGAGCCATCTCTCCCTTTCTGCACTTCATGTCAAGGGGACCCTTAACTCTCAGGAGGATTGGCTGAGCAGACGAACCATTCAGCCAGGCGAATGGAACCTGAACCATGAGGTATTCATGCACTGAGAAATGTGGTCTTCCGGTCATCGACCTCTTTGCCTTGGCAATCAATCACCAGGTCAGCAGGTACTTTGCTCAACACCACGACCAGGGAGCGGAGGGTGTCAATGCTCTTCACCTGCAGTTTCCCCGAGGTCTTTTGTATGCATTCCTGCCAATTTCTCTTCTTCCGAAAGTTCTCAGGGCCATCAAAGTCCAGGCAGTAAAAGTCTTCCTCATAGCCCTGTAGTAGCTGAGGAGGCTGTGGTTCGCATCAATCAAGAACCTCCAGACAACACCAGGAATGCGACTGCCTCTCCGCAAGGACTTGCTGCATCAAGATCCGATCCTTTACCACGGCCTAGAAAAGCTCAAGTTAACAGCTTGGTTATTGAACTGGAACAATTAAAGAAATTCGGATATGCCAATAAGGTGGTACAGACTCTTTTAGCAGCTCGTAGGCCTTCTACCAACCATATATATATAAGACCCCTTGGTTGGCCTTTCAGAGATGGGCGGATGATCATGACGTCATACCTATTGGAGCAGAGGTACCGGATGGTCTGCCCTTCCTGCAGGAGGCCCTTGACAAAGGACTGGGGGTTAATACCCTTCATCAAGAGATGTCAGCCCTTTCCTCTGTCCTCACTACTCAGAGAGGCGAATCACTCTCTGTTCATCCATGTTTGAAACCTATTAAACATCGTTTTCCCACATGGAGGCTGTCATTGGGTAACGTGGATGTTCCTGGCAAAATATGAAACATCAATACACAGCATACTTGTGAAGCAAAATTGTATCTTAAACTGGAACGTAGTTTGTGAGCCCAAACCTGGTAAAACTGGTCATTCTGGACGCCTTACAAAAGCCACCATTCAAACCTCTGATGCAAGTTCCTCTCAGAATATTGTTCTTCAAGGTGGCCTTCCTGGTGGCCATCACTTCTGCCAGACAAGTCTCGGTGCTGGGGACCCTGTCTGCGGATGCCGAATTATGCAAGTTTGACAAGGACAAGGTTTCCATCTGGCTTCACCCAGCTTTTCTCAGAAAGGTTAATACTCCATTCCACTGTGATCAAGTCATAGAGTTACCTTCTTTTTGTCCAAACCCTCATCACCCTTGGGAGGTCTCTTGGCATAAGCTTGATGTTCAGAGAACCCTTAAAGTCTACCTAGAAAGGACAAAAGATTTTAGAATCAACTCGGCTTTATTTATAGCTTTTAGGCGGGGTGCTAGGGGCAAGAAAGTTTCCTTAGCCACCCTAACTAGATGGCTAAGAGGTTGCATTTCTTTGACATATAGGTCTAAATGTCTCCAAGTTCCCCAAGGCATCACTGCTTACTCCCTGCATAGTGCTTCCACTAATGCTGCCCTTCTCAAAGGGGTATCACTGGAGGAAATTTGTAGGGTGGTTTGTTGGACTTCAATTCATACTTTCACTCGCCATTACAACCTATCTAGGTTTCCACCAGGGCTGCCTTTGGTAGGAGGGTACTGCAAAGAGTTCTGTCTTGAATTCACTCAGTGTCCACTAGGGCATGGCATACGGACTCTCTCGTCCCACCCGTTTGGGAGAAGGTATGACTGCTTGGGTATTTCCCCGCTAAGGACCACCTGCCTCCCCTGGTGAGAGAGAGAGGAAAATTCGATTCATTTACCTCCGTGAATTTTCCTTCTTCTCTCCCGGAGAGGCAGGTGGTCCGACCTGCCGGAGGTGAGAGTCCTTTGTTTGTGCAGTGAGTCTTTCCTTTCATTGTGTTCTCTGCAGTATTTTCTTGTCCGGGTGCCTTTTCCCAATGTTCTTTTTCTTCAGCTTATCAGGGTATGCATAGATAGCTTTGTGAGGGGGGAAACATTTGCTCAGGTTCTCTCCTTCTGTCCTATGCCCTCCTTGTTTTTCTCCGCCCCCTGGTGGGTTTTTTGTACAGTTTACAAGGTTAAAAGTGTTTATTCAAAGTTCTGTGCTAATTAGTTCATTTTCTAGTTATATAGCTTCCACCCGTCACAGATCTGGGGTTTAGAACTGGGGTTAGCTCCTCCCCTGGTCTTGAACTGTCAGTCAAAAGCATGATCCTGCTTCTGATTGGAGAGAGAAAGCTAAACCCAACTAAGGACCACCTGCCTCCCCGAGAGAGAAGAAGGAAAATTCATGGAGGTAAGTGAACCAAATTTTCCTTTTACTGCATTCCACATACCGTTCATTTACCACTTATCACATTGCCAAGAGTACCATTTTACTTACAGATGTATTGTTTCTGCATTTATGAACCATTCATTGTACGAATAGCCCACTCCTTTATCTCCCTATAGTCCCTCTTAACCTCAACTCCAGTGCATTGAATCAGAATTGTTGTTCTGTATTGTTCCCTTTGCTTTGACCAATCTACAACTGGATTCCAGATTAGTGTAAACTGTGGGGGTTCTTTGGGGGTATGCCCTGAGGCACTCTGCCCCGAGGATTGGCCCAGGTGAGGTTCAGTAGCCCTGGAGGACATTCAGGAGTGTATCCTAGCTGGTCTGCTGGAACAGGCTTACTCTGGGGTGACCTATCTTGATACCTGGGAAACACCGGGACAGGCCCTCTGGCCCCAACATCAGGGTCTAGCCAACCCTAGCCACCACCTTTATCAAAGGTTTAACCCTCTTCTTGCCCTCAGTACTTGAGGCTGAGGGCTGTCCTTTTGAGCCCCAGTCAGACTTCCGACTTGCTCATTTGGCATCCTATGCGTGGGTGCTTAGCCACCTCCTCTGCACGGCATGGCTCCTTTCCCCTCTGCTTGTCCACCCCCTTGTGCAGGGTGTTTGGCCCTATTATCTGATGCCCCGACACTCCTGGGCCCTCCCCTGGCACAGGTGCTGTGGGGCCCTTTCTGGTGTGTGTGGCCAGAAAGGGCCTGCCACTCAGTGGAGCTGTTGTTCATGCTCTGGTCATCTCTCGCCTCGATTACTGTAACCTCCTTCTCTCTGGCCTTCCCCGGTCTCCCCTTTCTCCCCTCATCTCTGTTCAAAACTCTGCTGCCAGGGTCATCTACCTCGCCAGTCGCATCGACCATGTGCAGCCCCTCCTCTCTTCGCTTCACTGGCTTCCCCTTCCTGAACGAATCCTGCACAAGCTCCTAGTCTTCACCTATAAAGCTCTTCACAACCT
>QEPC01002450.1:1576862-1587747 GCA_003113815.1 Sphenodon punctatus
AAAAGACCGGGATCTGGAGAGCTGTGCTAGATCTGAAATCGCTGAACAAGACAGTACGTTATCAGTGGTTCAAGATGGAGACAGTCTCGTCTATTTGCCAGGTCATCAGGATCGGAGATTGGTTAGCGTCCTTGGACCTCAAGGACACGTATCTCCATATTCCAGTAGTGGAGCCACATCGCCAGTGGCTACGTTTCTTCTATCAAGGGGATCATTATCAGTTCAGGGCCCTTCCATTCGTCCTTTCGTCAGCCCCAAGAACCTTTACCAAAGTCCTGATTCCCCTGATAGCGAACCTGCGAAGGAAGGAGTCCACATCTACCCCTACCTGGACGACTTTCTCATCAGGGCCCACTCCAGGGAAAGGACCCAAGCGGATGTGGCCAAGACGATAAGTTATCTCGAGCTCCACGGCTTCTTGTTCAACAAGGAAAAGAGCCATTTAGTACCGACTCGCAAGTTACAACACCTAGGCGTGCTGATCGATATTTCCTTAGGCATCACACACATACCACCGGACAGACAGCAGCCCATCAGGTTAATGGTAACCCAGCTGAGCTACCAATCCCGGGCAAGACTAAAATGCCTAGCACAGCTGTTCGGCCTCCTAGTATCCTGCACCAAGCAAGTGCAATGGGCGCGTTTCCATCTTCGCCCCTTGCAACAGCTGCTGAGGCCTATGCAAGTAGAGCTCACGAAAGGTCTCAATCCATGGGTGCAAATACCAAGAGGTTTTCGAATGTCAATGTCCTGGTGGTTAGGGGAGGAGACGTTCACCTCCGGAGTCACTCTGTCGGATCCCAGTCGTACGGTCATAACAACGGACGCCAGCTTGATGGGCTGGGGAGCCCAGATGGGATCCTCATCGTTACAGGGGCTGTGGTCCCCCTTGGAACGCACTCACCATATCAACTTCCTGGAACTCAGAGTGATTCGCCTGGCCTTACAGCAGTTAGCCCCCAGCATAAGGGATTTGCATATTCTGATCTATACAGACAACACAGCTGCGAAAGCTTATGTCAACCATCATGGTGAATCCAGGGCGTCAGCACTCCAACGGGAAGCTTTGAGATTGTTTTCATGGGCGCAGCACAATCTAAAGTCAATAAAAGCGCTTCACATAAAGGGAACAGACAACATCTAAGCGGATTGGTTGACTTAGCAATCGCTGGACCCGCACGAATGGCATCTCCAGCCGGAAGTGTTACAGACCTTGGCGAAGCGGTTAGGTCCATCACCGGCTGTCCGATTTGCAAACAAACACTCCAAGCAAGTACGGAGGTACATGGTAAAATTCACAGATGGAGAAGCAGAGGCGATAGACGCACTCAATCAACAATGGTCAAAGGGACTACTTTATGCCTTCCCTCCAATCCCATTGATATCCAGAATGGTAGTCAAAATCTTCAGAGAGCAAGCCCAGGTGATCCTGGTTGTCCCCTACTGGCCCAGGAGACCATGGTTCTCCGATCTGGTGGAACTGAGCTTGGATCGACCGCTACATCTTCCACTAAGACCAGACCTATTGTCCCAGGGTCCTCTCTGGTGCGACAACATTGCCATATTGAAACTGACGGCATGGCACTTGAGCGCACAGCATTGAGGGTGCAGGGCTACTCTGATGCCGTTCTGGGCACGTTACAACAGGCTAGACGCCCAGCCACCAGGAAGGCCTATGGCTCTTCCTGGAAAACCTTCGCTCGTTGGGCAGGGAACAAGGGTGTGGACCCTACTCAGGCTGGGATACATATTATTCTATAATTCCTCCAGGAAGGGTTAGAAAAGGGGCTGAGACTGAACACATTGGCCCGCCAGGCGGCTGCCATTGCTTCGGTCTTACAGTCAATCTCTCATAAAAAGATTCTTCCCCATAGGCATGTTAAGCAGTTTCTATGGGCCACACATAACATCTGTCCCCCAGTAGCGCACTGGTGCCCATTGTGGAACCTGAGTTTAGTGCTAGATGCTCTCACAAGAGCCCCCTTTTGAGCCTCTGTGGCATGTATCGTTATACATGTTGACCCTTAAGGTCGTGTTTCTAGTGGCGGTTACATCAGCTCGAAGGGTATCTGAACTAGGGGCTTTGTCTTTGGAAGACAATTATTGCTCCTTTAAGGAACAGTCTGTCACCCTTAGAGTAGATGAGGCATTCATCCCTAAGGTAAACTCTACTTTCCATAGGGCCCAGGAGTTAGTCTTGCCTTCCTTTTGCCCTAAGCCCTCTCACCCTAGGGTAAAGATTTGGCACACCTTGGATGTGAAGAGGGCACTTAAGATCTATATTATAAGGACTCAGGGAATCAGATCTACATCTGTCCTATTTGTTAAAATCAGACCTAGTTATTGTGGCAAGAAGGCCTCTAAAGTGTTAATTTCCAAGTGGGTAAAGCAATGCATAATAGAGGCCTATAAGGCAAAGAATAATGTTCCCCCTCTGCAGATCTAGGCTCACTCAGTCAGGGGCGCTGCCACCTCTTACGCGTTTAAGGCTAGGGCATCCTATGATGAGATATGCAGGGCAGCAGCAACGTGGTCCTCCCCGCATACCTTCGTCAAACATTATAAATTAGACTTATTCAGATCCGCGGATGCGGCTTTTGGCAGGAGGGTCTTGCAGGTGGTTCTGGAAGATCCCAGGTCCGTTTGCTCCTACCCATAATTCCGGACTTGGGTACATCCCGTGCGGAGCACTGACAGGGGACAGAAGGAGAAACAAAAATTGGTCAGCTACCTCGGTGAATTTGTTTCTGTTCTGTCATCCTGTCAGTGCTCCGGCCCTCCCTGTCAAACAGCGCCTATCCAGATGGGAGGGCATCCAAGGATACCCAATTAGCAGTTATTTTAGTTAAGGTTAATAATGAGCGTATGTTATGCGGCTCAATAGTTTAAGGGTATTTAACCAATAATTCCTACACTGTTCAAGTCCCTAGTAGGGGTCACCGTTGCTAATGAGTTGCATATGAGATTTTGCAGACTAATGGAGACTATCCTCGGCTTGGTCATCGACTGAGGAGGAGGGTAGCTACACATGCGCACAACAGAAATTCTTCTTCTGCCTCCTGTCGGCTATGCGCAGAGCTACCTGTGCGGAGCACTGACAGGATGACAGAACAGAAACAAATTCACTGAGGTAGGTGACCAATTTTTGTTTCAAACTTGTACACACTACCCAGTGGAATTTGACCCAATAAAAGAAACCATATTAACTAGTTTGGACGCAATCCTCATTTGTCCAGGTGCACAAGTGGGTTGCGTATACAGAAGTTGTTTGCCAAAAAGCTGTGCTAGAATTAAGTGGATGTCTTCATTCATAGCAAGAGACATCATTGTGAAGCACATGGCCGGCCTTAGAATCTGTGCGTCCTAAGGCGAAGATAAAATGCAGGGGCTGTGGTGGCCCCCACCCGTTTGGGGGCACCCTCTGTGGAGCCCTAAAAGTGGTGATGTTTGGGCACCTACACCTTTCCCTGGTGAATGCGGGGTCACTGTGGGGGCTCCCAGAAAGAGCGAGTCCCAGGGCAATCACTCCAGGTCACCCTGTAGTAAGGCCAGCCCTGATGCATCACAACCATGGTCGTCAGGCTGTTTCCTGCAATCTGGGAATGCAGATTGCCCCTCTGTATCTGGGGCATACTTATGTGTGATCAGGCTGTACTTAAGTGCTGATCGTGCAGAGGGGCTGTGCTGCTCTGAGGGGATGGCAATGCATACACAAGTGAGAGTGGGTAATGGGCAATGAAGCCTTTCGCTGTAAATAAGAATTTGGTACTCACTTAAGTCTAGCATATCATTTCTGTGCACAATTAATGCATGCACAACACACACCCCTACACAGCTGGACAAATGAGGATTGCACTCTGACTCTTGTGTCTCTAGATATTTTTTGTCATCTTCAAACAAACGCTGTGAATAATGTGTCTTGTGTCTTCCTGTGTTTATACTTTCCGAAGTGGTTCCACAAAATTTTGCTTGTATGACCTCATTTTGAGACTTAGCTATAATCCTGTGACCCCAGGCAGCAGCAAAGATACAAAAAGTATATCACATATTAATTGGGACTGCAACTCACATCTGCTGATGTCACAACTCCACTTGGTCCTAAATCACAATTAGGAAACTTATGCGCTATGCAATATTTGTATCTCTTTAATGAAACCAGAGTAGGATGGGTGCATTTTCCCCAGCTGTATTCTTCAAAGCTCCTTTAGCAAGCTGTTGGAAAACGTCTGTGTTCAAAAGATATTTTTGTGTAAATGAGGCGCAGCATTCTGGATCTGGTCCTAGTTTGTAAGTGGTCAACACTCAATGTTTATTCACAATGGAAAAGCTTGAGCCTTTCTAGCAGTATTGAAAAGCTACCAGCTGTAGAGGCAAATATTAAAAAATTTACTAGATAAGTTACTTTGCTAAATCCATTGCATTTATTTAATTTCTTTATTTCTGCATGCAAAACGCATTAGGAAATATTTCTTTTTCTGTTCTATTTCATATAAGGGGAATACTACAAAGTATCTGTTTAGCCTCTGTTTCTACAATCCCTCTGTTTTTCCTTATTCTGTAATAGGGTGGCAGTGCCCAAGGTATGTCCCCACAGGATATGGCCCATAAAGTCTCAGTCCTTTAGGGAATTATCATAACACAATCTTTATTCACATAAATAAACACATCATATAATATTCTATAGTCGCTAATGCCAGGAAGCACCCCCCCTGGCCCCTATGTCCTGTCTAACTCCGAGCTCAGCCAGGCCCACAGTTTTTTGGCTGGCTCCCAGGCTTGGCCCTCTGCAGTATCTTAACAGCAGTCTTCAGGACCTTGGAGAGTAGTCTTGCTGGAGCTCCTCTCACCTCCATAGTCGGGTACAGACTGCCCTCTCTGGCTTCAGGCTGCTGCTTCTTATACTCCAGCGGGGCATGGCCTCTCCTTCAGTGTCCAACCTTAAAGGGCCAGTGTTGTCCCAGCTTTGTGCTTTTAACTCCGACAGAGTTAACTTTTAACTCAGAGAGTTTAACTATTGGCTTTCGGCTTTTAAATCCCACAGCGCTGATGCTACACCGCTGCCGCTGTTCAAGGCATCTAGGGCTCAGTGTGCTCAGACCGTTTTCAGGCTTTAAAGGTCAAAATCAGCACCTTGAATTGTGCCCAGAAAGTTATAGGTAGCCACGGCAGACTTTGGAACACCTGTGTAAAATGTGCTCTCTGCGCCCTGCCCCCTAAAGGTGGCGACCTGCCACATTCTGCACCACCTGCAGCTTCTGTACAGTCACCTAGGGCAGCCCCACGTAGATCACATTACAGTAGTCTAGTCTCGGGGTGATGATAGCATGGATGATAGGTGCCACATCCGAATCGGAGAGAAAAGGCTGCAACCTCTCACCAGATGGAGTTGGTGAAAAGCGCTCCTGGCCACCACTGCAACCTGACAATCCAGGCACAACAAGCGATCCAGAAGCACTCTGAGGCTGCGAACCTGACTGACCAGTAGGGGCCGGACCCCGTCAATAACAGGAGTTCCAGTCCCCTCCAGATCACAACGCTGGCCAACCATCATCAGCTCAGTCTTGTCTTGATTCAGCCTCAATTGGATCATCCTCATCCAGTCCCCGACAGCAGCCAGGCATCGGGTAAGCACCAAGATGGGTCGGACCAGGGCTTGGGTCAGATGAAAAAGAGAGGTAGAGCTGAGTGTGAGCAGCATACTGATGGCATTTCACCCCAAACCTCCAGTTGATCTCGCCCAGCGGCCTCATATACACATTGAACAAGAGGGTAGACAGAATAGAACCCTGTGGGACCCCACAGAGGCGGTCCTGAGAGGACAACAAGCAATTGTCCATCACCACTCTCTGGGACTTCCCTGACAGGTAGGAACAGAACCACTCAAGAGCGGCCCCGCACACCCCGTCAGGTCCCGCAGCCGTGTCATCAACAGTTTGTGGTCAATTGTACAAAAGGCCACTGAAAGATCTAACAGGATCAACAGGTTAGAATTCCCCTTGTCAATCTCCTGGAACAGGTCATTGACCAAGACCACAAGCACAGTCTCTGTACCATACCCAGGACAAACGTTTGACTGAAATGGGCCCAAGAATCAGAAGGTGTCAAGATGAGCTTGAAACTGTTGGGCAACCACCCATTCAATAACCTTCCGTAAAAAGGGAAGGTTAGAGACAGGCCGATAGCTGGCCGGGGAGTCAGCATCCAAAGATGGCTTCTTAATGTGGCCGCTGTATCTAGAGACTTCAGTATTGAGTGTGGCTGATACCAGACTTGGACCCTAGCAATGATTATGGATCATCTGTTTATAATTTTGTTTTAGATCAGGCAAGCTTCTGGCCCATAGGCCAACTCTAGCTGTCACGACCCCTGCCTGGGACCCCCCCTGTTTCCCCACCAGGGGCCCCCTGTGGGCTGGGTCGTGTTTTCTCTGGGGGAGGGACAAGAGGGAGAGGAAGGCGTTCTACTCCCTCCCAGGATCAGTTTCTCCCCCTTACTCTTCACAAGTCTTTCCCCCCTCAGCACCACATGTAATCCCATTCCTCAGGGAGGTTCCTCAGAGTGGGGGCCCGGCACGTTACCTCACATCGCCAGAGTCCACAGTCTGGTAGCTGCCGTGGAGGAGCTGGGGCTGCCTCCTTGCCTCTGCCTACTCCCTCAAGTTCCCTCAGGTGATCCATCCTCCGTCTGGGTTTCCAACCAATTAAATACACGGGCCAGGCCCTTCCGGGTTGGGCCAGCCCGGATGACATCACAGGCCGTTGCTCCCAGATGCTTGCTGCATTCTGGGGACAGTAGTTCAGTAGCATGCCCACCGCAGCGTCCAACCGCACTTCCCGGCCGTGCGGCAGCTCCTGCAGCTGACTCCACCTGTCCTCTCTGGGATGGTTTGCTGTGGCCTAATCCTGGGCGACTTTGCGGAGGGGCCGCAAGTAAGTCCAATGGCTGGGGTACCCCCTGGTCCATCACAGTGGCCTGCAGCTGTTGTTTATTTGGCCCCTTTGCCCTATTCAGTACCTGGATCTGACCTGTGGATCCAGCCCTCTCTCCTGTAACTAAGAGCATTTTTAGACGAGATGCAGACCTGCAAGTTTGCAGCTGAATCCACTAATTTCCTGCTCATTTAAATGCCTCTTGTATGAACTGTTCAGGAAAACTCTTGGACTGGTAAAACCTCGATATGCGAGGTTTTGCTAATCTGCATTTTAAATGTCCCACAAACTCCCCCCGGCTGCCCTAACAGCTGATGGGGGGAGAGGGCCCGGAGCATTGCACATTCTCCTGAGCTGCTTCAAAAAAAACTGATGGGGAGAGGAGGCCTGGAGCAGTGCACACGCTACCTGACTGCCCTGAGAAACATGTCAGGGCAGCTGGGCAGAGCACATGCGCTGCTCTGGGGCCTCCTCCCCTCCATCATTGTTGCACAAGCAGGCTGCTCATTTAAAAGTACTCTCCCTACTTTGCACGTCTGGGGGAAATCGCAGAAGTCTTTTGAACCTGTGAATTCCCCCGCTCATCTAAAAACACCCTTAGTTAAGCACGTGCACCTGTGACTTCTCAACTTCATGAATGTATCCCTGTTTCTCCCTATTTTCCCTTCTTCCTCGTTTTCCTGACCTTGTTTTTCTTAGCTTGTAAGTCCTTTGGGGTAGGAGCCTTTCTCTAATTAATGATTGTACAGCACCAGGTACATTGCTGTTGCTATAGAAATAAATAAATAAATAATGATAAAAAAGTCGCTTAAAGGAAGGAAACAGAAATGTTAGCATGTTCTCAAGGACAGAGAATGGTTCCATAGCATACATCCATGCTTTTGACCTTCCCATCCTTCTCCCTTTCTGAAAACACCCCTTAACCACTACTCCTGTCCCCAACTCTTATTTGGTCTTTAGAGCCTTTAACAATTTTAAAAGTGGTCTGCAGGAGGGGGAGAGTCTTCTCACCCCTGCTTTAGATCCAGTAGGCCTTTCCTTTCTGGGGGTGTTGAGAGAACATTAACTCCCTCCTTTTTCTTGATCTGTCCTTCTAATGGTGAATTTTCCTTGGTGTTTTTTTGTTTTGTTTTTAAAAAATTACACTAGTAGTCTAATTTCTCTCACTTCCATTAATATGTCCCCAGATATTTTTAAAATGACCAATGATGTTACACACCATGTAAAATTTTCCATTCCTTTTGTTACATGAGATTAAAAGTGGTATTTATTTCACCTTCACACTTCTGATCTTGCAAGCACGGGAGCAGCGCTGTGAAAGGCAACGTGCCATCACCTGCACGTTTGGTACTGTTCAGGATTGGATTCTAATTTTCCTACAGTACTATTGCAGTGTGTTCAAAATGGAATTTCCAGATTTGTTAAACATAACCTTGGGGTTTTTCATTAATTGTCCTGGGGCATGATTTGATCAAATTCATGTGTATTGTTTGCTAAGATTATTTATTTGTATTACAGTAATAGTGCTGATAGGCCCCAGCTAAGACCCTATTGAATGGGTCATTGTATAAAAATAAAGATAGCAGTTAATATTTTAATTTTTTTTAACCAATTGAGATTTCTTCAGTCCTAAAGTAAGATAGAAAAGTGTGTGTGTGAGAGGAAATTTTATTGTAAAGTTATGTTACTTACTCCTGAGCATTTTCCCCCAAGATTACTTATGTCTTTTCCTTTTATAGTTTGCTAATCATTAATCATAATGAGAACTCAAAAGGGAAAAATTAAATATTATTCAGTAACTACATTACAGTACTAATATAGGGTAATACTTCCAGAAATGTCATTTGGTTTGATGTATGAATAAAGAGAAATCCAAGTATGACTTGGTTTTCTTTTTAAAGGTCCCTCTACTGGATAGCTAGAAATATGGAGCTGTATTCTGACCTGGCTGAAATTTTCCAATGCTTACAAGATGTAGACTATTTAGAGCCTGGTCCAAAGTCCGCTCAAGTCTAAAGATTTGCAGAGGCTTTGGCTGAGACCTTTGAAGCACAATGGAGTCTCTAGGTGACATAATAGCTGCACACAAAAGAAGAAAGTATTTCTAGATGCGTGAACCATGTACAGCCTGGCTTCCTAAGTGGGGACGATGCTCAATGTTAATCAGTGGGACTTTTCAGCTTGAAAAGGGACAACATATCTTTGTCCACTCCAGATGCACTGATTGTTACAAAATTTTGGGTTGCTACTTACCTTTGGGCTTTCTGCTTCTCTACAGAATTTAATTAAAATTGGCTTGTGGAATCATAAACACACAGATTTGACACACAGGGTGATTGGCATAGGTCATCTTTCCATAGGAAAGCAAGCTAAAAGTAACAGTCTTACCAGTCATGAAAAGTGCTCTTAACAACTGCTTCTACCAAATATTCTTCCATCATCTTGCGGATCCAGCAGTAATTCATTGCATATTAACAAATGAGATGATAGCCCACTGAAGTCTGGGTTTGGTCCATGCAGCCCCTAATGAGCCCCCCCACTCCACACCCTATTCACATGTTTAGCGTGGTCTGCTAACTAAATAGGAAGCCCCCTGCATGTAATGTATTTCATGCAACTCAGGCAGCCCCAACTTGCAGCGGCAGTGAGAGCGAGAGCGGAAAGAGGGGCAGGAAACAGTCATTCTTGGACGCGCTAGGATTTCCACCACAACTCTATGGTGCTGGTGGGCTTGTATGCGCCGAGGTGCTGCCTGTAACCTAATTGATAGGACACGGACACGTGGGTGCACATTAGCCCACATTTGCCTGCATGGTGGGCTTCACATTCTCTGAGACCCTGTCATGAGTGAGGGTTGTGGGTCCAGTGAGTGGAGGCCACGTGGCCAGTGGAAGCAACACCTAATAAATGGGAAGGTCGACACCCGTGGGCTAACACCCATTATCTCCTGAATTTAGAGAGCCCCTTTCCAGCTTATCTTTGTATTGCTACTCGCTTCCCACTTTAAGTTTTCACAGTGGGAAAAGTATATTTTTTAGGCACCACTTGCTTAAATCTTACTGGAGTCAAGTGATGCTATTATTGTAGAGTTAGCTTTCTGCTGAATAACACACAGTAGAAGTTTCTTCAAAACAGAACTTTATGAAGAACTCAGAAGACTTGCTTCCATACTGTATAGACTGCATGGGACAAGATGGAGGACAGAGAGAGGAGAAGAGCGGAGACAAGGAGGAAAAAAACCCCTGTTCCATCACCTGACCCTTCCCCTACTGGACAAACCCCATATTAAGCTTGCAGGGCTTGCAATGGGCTTTTACTTGTGACTGTTACACAATTCAACACCCCTTCTCAACAGTCACTAGTCAAACCCACTAGGTTCATTCTTCTTAATAGCTTGCGATGGCGTTCCCTTGCTAGTGGCTTCGTGAACACATCCGCTGTCATATCCTCTGTAGGACAGTATTGCAGATCTATGAGTCCTTGTTCCTGTGAGTCTTTCAGGAAATGGTATTTTACATCAACGTGCTTGGTTCTGGGGTTGATTCTTTCTGTTTGCACCAGTGCTATACATCCTTGGTTGTCTTCCAGGATCGGCGTGGGTCTGTCTAATTTTTGCCTCAGATCATTCAGAAGCTGTCGCAACCAGATAACTTCTTAGATGGTCTGTGCCACTGCCACGTACTCTGCCTCCGTCGAGGAAAGTGTCACAGAGGATTGTTTCCTACTGCACCAGCTGATGGGTCCTTCACCAAGCAAAAATAGGTACCCACTGGTAGATTTTCGGTTTGAATAGTCTCCTACCTAATCTATGTCCATGTACCCTATCAGGTCTGACACGGAAGTTGCTGGGAGCCGTAGCTTGAGGTGTACAGTCCCCTTTCAGGTACTGTAAGACCCTCTTCACTGCGTTCCAATCCCTTTGGGTTGGGGCTGAGACTTGTCTACACAGTATACCT
>QEPC01002450.1:1587847-1599143 GCA_003113815.1 Sphenodon punctatus
ACTGCGCTGTGAGTTTCATTGTATTGTCCACAACCACCCCCAGATCCTTTTCCTGAGTGGTAACTCCTAGCTTAGTACCGAGCATTGTGTACGCGTAGTTTGGATTATTTTTCCCTATGTGCATCACTTTGCACTTGTCCACATTAAATCTCATTTGCCATTTAGATGCCCAGGCACCCAGTGTCGTAAGATCCTGCTGCAGTTCCTCACAGTCTGCCCGTGTTTTAACTACCTTGAATAACTTGGTGTCGTCTGCAAATTTGATCACCTCACTCTTAACACACCCTTTTCCAAATCATTAATGAATACATTAAACAGCACCGGTCCCAATACAGATCCCTGAGGCACATGACTTTTTACATCTCTCCATTGTGAAAACTGACCATTTAGTCCTAGCCTTTGCTTTCTATCTTTTAACCAGTTTCTGATCCATAGTAAGACACTACCTCCTATCCCATGACTTTTTAATTTTCTCAAGAGTCTCTCATGAAGGACCTTATCAAATGCTTTCTGGAAATACAGGTACACTATATCTACTGGGTCTCCCTTGTCCACATGCTTATAAGGCAGAGGCACTTGCTAATAAGTGATCACAATATAATGAGATGAAACATGATAATAGAAGAGAAATTACCTAATAAGTCTGCTACAATGGTTTTTAACTTCAAGAAGGGGAGCTATGCAACGATGAAGAAGTTAGTTAAGGAGAAATTAAAAGTGGAAGTCATCAGGGTCTGCAAGAGGCATGGAGACTATTGAAAACTACTATCTTAGACACCCAGATTAAATGTATAACACAAATCAAAAAAGACAGGAAGAGAACCAAACAAATACCTGCATGGCTGAATAGTAAAATGAAGGAAACTTTCAGACCCCCCAAAATTGCAATTTAAAAAATGGAAAAGTATTCCAAATGAAGTAAATAAGAATGAGTACAGATATTAGGTAATTTTAGATGTGACGGGCCCGTAGGCCCGCCACGCTGAACCCTGGACTGGAATCTGTCTCGGATCCCAGTCCATGATCAGGCCCTTTAGACGTGCCGGAATGAATTCAGAGGGGGAAAGGGGAGGGGCTGTGCGGCGTGATGTGCGGCTGTTCAGCCCCGCTTCCCCACGCTCCCTCGGGCACCCCCCCATGGGGCGACGGGCGGGCACAGCAGCCAATGAGGCCGCTGTATCTGACCCCGTCCTGTGGTCAGAGCCTGATTGTGGGACAGGGCTGGCAAGCAGACGTGGAGCGCCGCCATCACCGGCCCTGTCCCAGATCGTGGCCACTCTAACCACAGTTTTTGACCTTCGGCCAACCAGAGGTAGAGAACCGTGGTCAAGCTTGATCCCGGCCGGGGGTTCTCCATGGTGAACATATGGTACAGACCAAGCAGACGGTCCCGGAAATGCCACCACCACAGGGAATCCACTGGGGTTCACTGTGGTGAAAGGCATTTTCGTAATGTCTGAAATTACCCATTGGCAGAGAAAGTGTAAAACCATTATAAAGCAGGCGAAGAGGGAATTTGAGGAACAACTTGCTAAGGATACAAAATCTAATAGCAATTCCCTCCCCCCCCCATGCATCAGAGCCAGAAAACCTTCTACAGAGGCAATTGGTCTGCTAGATGATCAGTGAATAAAGGGAGTGCCCAAAGTTGACAAGGCCATTGCTAACACACTAAATAATTTCTTTGCATCAGTTTTTACAGCTAAGGATGTTGGGGAGATACCTACACCAGAACTAATTTTTGTTGGTGATGAATCTGAGGAATTATTTGAAATTAGTGTTGAGCGAAAATAGATCTGCTAGCAAATGAAATTCAGTGTTGATAAGTACAAGGTGATTCACATAGGGAAAAATAATCTTCACTATTCATACACAATGCTAAGTTCTGATCTGAGTGTAAACCACACAGGAAAAGGAGTTTGGAGTTCCTTGAAGACATCAGCTCAGTGTCACCAGTCAAAAAGGCAAACCAAATGCCAGGCTATATTTGCGAAAGTAATAGAAAATAAAAGGGAATACATAACACTGCTGTTTAAATATTTGGTACTACCCCACCTTGAATATTGTGTGCAGATCTGCTTGTCCCATCTCAAGAAAGGGCATTTTCACACAAGACAGTCTCCACCCACCTCCCACCCACTATACATGTTGCAGGACTGCAGTGTTGCCCTATGGGTGCCCTGTAACATGTATAGCGGGTGGGTAGGGGGTGGAGAGTGTCTTGTGTGAAAATTCCCGAAGATGTAATAGAACGGGAAAAGGTTCAGAGAAGGGCAAAAAGGTTGATAGAAGGGATGGATCAAATTCCAGATGAGGAGAGGCTGAGCAGGTTGGGGCAACGTTTGGAGAAGAGGCAATTAAGGGGAGATAGGAGAGAATTTTTTAAAATCATGTGTGGTGTGGAGAAAGTAAATGGGGAACTGTTGTTTGCCCTTTCTCACAATAAGAGAACAAGGGGACACTCTCTGAAGTTAAATGACAGCAGATTTGATATGAACAAAAACAAGTACTTTTTCCATGCAGCGGACAATACAGTTGTGGAACTCATTGCCAGAGAAGACTGTGAAAGCCAGCAGCACAACTAGCTTAAAACTGAAATTAGATACATTCTTAGAGGATAGAGCCATAAACACCTACTAGTTGAAACTTAAACCCCACCCCCATCATCTTGAATATTTTTCCCCTTGATTAGTAACTGGAAACTGGTTGAGATGACTGAATTTTTCAACTGCCTCCTTAAAGTTTGGGAGGGGGAACTCAGTCCTCTAGTGTGACTTCACCAGGCTAATCAGTTTATCCGCTTGCAGTCCCCTCTGACCATCACTCAGTCCAGAGAGTTCCAGTCCACAAGTGTAAACTCTGTCACTTGTATCTTGGGGTTACTTTGTTGCATACATTTATAAGTGGGTCAGTTTTGTCTCCATATGGAAACTGAGAATTACCCCAAACTGTTAGTATCCAGTTCTGGTAACACAGATACCAGTTTATGATGAGAGAATTATAGAAGCACTAAAGATTATCATACAACCTCAAAACTTAAACAGAAGTTACATAATAGAAAATAATAGTAATGCAATGCTATCTTGGCGTAGTTGTTTCCTTACCTTGTAATCTTACTGTAAAAGCATAAGAGTTTAGAGTCCATATTGTTGGGCAGTTCCTGCCAGGCACCAAAATAGAGTCTCAAGCAAACTGTTGAGTAGAACTCTCTTCAGCAGTTCTTGTCTGGCTTAAAAAGCCAGCAGTCTTTTTCATGTCCCTCCTGGTTAAGAAGTAACCTCTGTGCTTCCGTGTAAGCAATTTTACTGCTTTCACGTGCCTCGCTGTCTCTTAATTTGTACCTCAGAGATGGAAATTCTTATTCTTTTTGTGAGGATGATTTGTGTATTTACTTTGTGTTTGACTTTCACTTCACACTTTATAACCTTTCCATACGTATTGTGGGGAAAAAAAAATACTGCTACTTGCTGGCCCCCCCTGAGGGAACTCCCCCACCTCCCCCTGGGGGGTCTTGGGCAGCGTCTCGGCCTGCAATGCTACTGTCTCACAGTGCCTCAGGCCTAGCTACTCTTCGAAAGGGCCTCTTGCGCTGCTGCCTTGGCCACAACCCTCCTCCTGTCTGTCTGTCTCCAGCCCCTGCCATGTGTCCGGTTTGCTGGTTGGTTATGAGTAAGGATAAAAACTTGCCTGGTGGCAGCAGTAAACTGGACAGAACAACACTTCCAGTTCCTGTCCCCCCCAAATGTGTTTCACATTGTTGTGTATATACTAGTGATGTGGGTTTTCTGGAAAATTTTGAATTGGAAAATTTTCCAATGCAAATTTTCTAACAAAAAAATCCAATGCCCTATATCGATTGGGTGTTGATTTAGCATGTTTATTTGATTTGTACCTAGTAATAGGGATGGGTGAACGCAGTTCGGTGTTCGGCCCGAACTCGGCCTGTTCGGATGACCGAACCCGAACACAAACCCGAATGCAAACATACCGAACAAACCGAACGACGAAATGGACGAACTGTTCGGTCAGTTCGGATCGCGTTCGGGTGGCAAAAAAAGGTTCACTGGAAGGTCAAACATGACAGGGAGGTGTAGTCAGTCACTGAGGAGCAGACTTCCAGGCACCNTCCTCCCAGGATGCTGGCTCTGACAATTTACTGGTGCTGACTTTGTAGGACAGATGAGTGGGGGGGAATTCCTTTGTTAGACCTCGTTGACTGCCTTGGCTCAGCATCAGCAGCTGAAGTCTTACTTCCAAATTCTCTGATGTGGCCCACACTAGTTTTTTGACCATGCCACAGTTCGTATGGAGTTTTCCTCACTGTTCTAGAATACAGCCAGCTTTGTAGATCGGTAGCAGCAACTGCTGCTTCGCACAGTATCTTTCTGGTAGTCCAGAGACTGTTAACATGCATCTAACCATTTCGGTTAGCGTTCTGTTTTTTCTTTCAGCTGTTCTGTTCTGCTCGAGTCTATATGGCACTGTCCTTTGGTGCTCAATTCCATGGAGTCTCAGGAAGTCCTGTACTTCCTTTCCTGTGAACTCACCTCCATCGCCATTCTGCAGTGTCTTTGGTCTGCGCTGGAACTTGTTGCTCGTCATGGTCACATAGTCCTGAAGTTTCTCAAATACTTCATCTTTACTCTTCATGACTTATGTGATCGTGTACCTTGAATAGTCGTTAATGAAAGTTACCATATACCGGTTGCCTCCTGGCGTGGGAACCTTCATTGGGCCGCGGACGTCACTATGTACAGGATTAAGCGGTTTCATGGCTCTATTCTGACTTTTCTTAGGAAGCGAGCCCTCGTGGCTTTGGCTTTGATGCAACAGTCACATTTCATGATCACAGGACACGTTGATACCTTAAGGTCTTTGGTCAACTGCTGTCTGTGCATTTCCTTGATGCTGTCTGGGTGTCTATGTCCTGTGTGTCTATGCCACGGGTGGATGCAGTCATCATGNCAGCCTAACCGAACGGCTGAACAGAACAGCCGAACCCGAACTTGGTGAACTAGCCAAACTGACGAACCGAACGCAGCCAAACTGAACGGACAAACCGAACGGACGAAACGAATGCAACCGAACGGACGAACCCGAATCGCGATCTGTTCGCCCATCCCTACCTAATAAACAAAAATGTTTGTACACTATGTTAATTTATGTGCTGGATAAATATCTTAAAAGTTTTTACAATAGCCAAAAGTAGTTGAACTGAAATATTTAATTAAGAAAAAATCGTTGTTATAATTATGTTACTAATTTGTTTTATGAAAAAATGCATTTTAAGAACTGGAAAAGTTTCCACCCCACATCACTCTACCCTTTCAAGCTATGGTCCCCAGTCTTCTCCCCCCATTTCCTGTCCTGACTCCCAGTCCTGATCCAAGACACCACTCACTACCTCACCTTCACACTTAGCAAGCACTTATATCAATTCTGTCCATCATAAACATATCATAAAGCATAATTCAGAAGCTGTCACATCTACACTGAGACTTGAGTCCTAACAATAGTTTGAAGTGTGCTTGCTAATTAAACAGAGAATCAGCTTTGTAAAAATTGTGCTTTCTGTAACCGTGGTTCAACCTGGGATTATGGCCCATGATTTGGAATTCTTTGCCTTATAAGATCTGCCCAGTATGGAATTCCTGATATATGGGAGTCTTTATAGGTATCATGGGCATGGGGGCAGGACACAGGGAGACTGAAGAGGAGACCTGGAATGGGAAGAGAGAGCAACCTGGGGGACTGGAGTAGGATAGCAGCAAGGGTAGGGGAAACCTCTCAGCTATCCTCCGATACCAAGGAGACTAATACTGAGCATGAAGGCCAGGGAATCCGGCCTCGAAGAGCTTGCAGCTCATCATTGAGGTTGAGGAAAGGGAGCAAAGAACCAGAACTGGGAGTCAAGGAGCTGGGGGAATCAGAGAGCAGGGGAACACCAGGGAACCAGAGCAGGCGGAGTCAGGAAGCAGGGAACCAGGAGATGAGAACAAAGATCAGAGTGGGTATCCAGAGCTGGGGGGATCAGGAAGTAAGGGACCAGGGAACAAGGAAACACTCTGGAAAGCCCCCAAGCTGGGCCCAGAAAGCGCTAAAAATCAGGATCCAAGCCCAGGGAAAAATCCCGCTCAAAGCCTGCGTCTTCTCTGGCCAGTGACATTAGGCAGGCAGAGCCCACTTAGGACCCCTCCTTACAACCCACCCAAGGGTTGCTGATGGCTTTGATAGACAATATACAGCCACAGCCTTCTACCTCAACGGGAGTGCCTGTCTCAGAACTGGTGTGGGACCTGCATGAACCGCTCTTCTCACTGGAGACACAAGAGGTCCCCCAGGAGCTCATCTGTCTCTCCCCAAGGAATGCGAAATCGCAGGTAGAAGCAGTGCTACTCCCAGGTCCCTCAGGAAGTGTAAAGAAAAGAGGAGATACTCCACCTCATCCAGCTCCTCTGAGAGCCTGCTTTTGGAATCCTCTCTGGTACAGAGAGAGACTGTCACCCGCCTCCCTGAGCTACCATTCTCAGTGGCACTGGCTTTACTGTAGTGCACCGCTAGGTAACTGGCCTTATCAGAGATCAGTACACCGCTTTGGAGCCAGCCTCATCAGTGGCACCGGGTGTGATATGGCACCACTTTACAGAGCCAGCAGAGCTCTCCCAGGCAGAGGAGGGGCCCATTCCCTCTAAACGGTACTGGACTGAGAGGGATGCAGCACCGTGAAGGGAACGTAATTACTGGAACCCAGACTACCACATGGACTACTACTCCAGGGACTGGGAGCCAGAATTCAGGGGTTTCAAATACCACCCCTATCCCCCTCCTCCACGCCAATGCACCCTCCTTGCTATCAGGGATGGCCCTGGCACAACAAAAATACATCCCAAGGGTCCCGTGTAGAGATACTTCCTGGTCCTATGCTACAGGGAACAGATTTCTTCCATATAATCCGAGGGATTACCCTATGTATCCATACAGATCTCCAACTTCTTACAGAAGGAGCAGATATCCCACCATTTATTCTCGGGATCGGGGGAAATGAAGCAGGTCCCCCCCGGCTAGCTCCCAGATTCAGCAAGCTCTCCAAGGCAACACAGAAGAAGGTGCCAGCAACTGAGCCTCCCTCCTCCTGTTCATCACAGTAACAGGGTCTATGCCAGCCATACCACCCCTCTCTACCTCTGTGCAGTCAAGAGCAAACGTATTGGAGACTCATCTGCAGTTTACACCTGTTCCAAGCCTACTTCCGTCACTCGCAAATCCGCCTCAGCTGGATCAGTCTGTGGCACAGATGGGACATACTTATACAGACACAGGCTACCGTCACACAGGGAGAACCCTTACTTCCTTCTCCTAGTGACACCATTTCGGATCCCTCACTTGCACTAACAACTGAGGTTGTTAAAAATTTTCAAGCAATGATATGCTGCTTGGCAGCTGCCCTTCCTCAGATACCAGTGCAAGTTACAAAGAAAACCCCATCTGATCCATTATTTGGAATACTAGCATCAGGAGATATGGGACAGGCGTCACTTCCTTTGTTTGAGGAATTGATGGAACCATCTAAGACAGCCACACCATCTTCCTCTCAACCAATCAACAATGAGTAGATGCCTTTTATCCAGTAACTCGCTCCACCATGATGTTTTCTCACCACCCTACGCCAAACGCTGGTGGTGGCAGCAGTGACGGGCAGACCAGTATCCGGTGTGGTGAGAAACACCCCTTCTGATAAGGAAGGCAAAAGATTGGACGTATTAAGCAGGAAAACCTTTTCAGCATCAACTCTCATACTTCGCACATCTAATTATGCTGCAGCCCTAGAAGCATACCAGCATGCATTATGGACCTGGATGCTTAAGACCACGGATCTGACAGAGAGGCAAGCTATTAATAATGAAGGGATACAGCAGACACAGTTTCAGTTGATGAATGCCAGCCACACGGCTAACTCGGCTATTAGATCTATGACAGCCTCAATTACTATTCTGCCTTTTGAGGGAGAAGGCCTCTTCTCTGAACTCACAGATGAGGCCTTGTAGAGGATCAAGGACACTTGTCAAACAGCAAGAGCTCAAGGAGTGGTCAGACAGTCACCAAATAGGCAATATTGTCCCTCCTCAACAATAACTTACTACAGACAGCACAGACCCTCCTTCTAAAACTGCAGGTTTGTGCCACAGTAACAACACCCTGACCAACAACCATACCAACCCAACCCAACCGGATATGATATACTAAACAAGACCCAACATAACCAACCTACATCGGGGTCCCAGCCTTGGTCATGGGTTTAATAGTAGTGAAGTCAAACACATACCCGCAGGCTGGTACCTATTCGGAAGTTGATTGCCTAATTTTGACCAGACATGGGATGCAATAACATCTGAAAAGTGGATCCTAGAGATCATCCGGAATGGACACTGTATCCAATTTCAGTCAACTCCTTTCCTCCCTTCCCCAGTTCCTCTTTAGGAACACCCCTCACAAGACACTCCTATTGCAGGAAGTCTGTGACCTAGAGAAGGGGGCAATCGAGGAAGTCCATCATCCCATTTCCTGTAGAGGATTTTATTCCAGGTATTTCCTCATAGAGAAGAGCGATGGGGGAATGAGGCCCATATTATATCTTCACTATCTTAACTGCTATGTCAGGAGATTTAAATTCCACATGGCATCCCCAGCAACAATTTTACTGTCACTTCAACAAAATATCTGGATGGTTGCACATGACCTCAAAGATGCTTATTTTCTTTCACATTAGTCTCAGGAAATCCCATCAAAAGTATTTGTTTCATTGTAGGAGGCTGTTGTTTCCAGTATGTTGTCCTTCCCTTTGGTCTGTAAGTAGCATCGAGGGTGTTCACAAAGTGCATGGCTCCAGTGGCTGCAGAGCTCCGCTGAAGAGGATTAACGACCTATCCTTATCTAGACTACTGGCTCATAACTGGAAACTCTGCACAGTCACGTCAGACAAACCACAAAACTGTTGCACAACTTGGGACTCATCGTAAACTACAAGAAGTCTTGCTTTGTTCCTGCCCAGATGCTTCCTTTCATTGGAGCAACTATAGACACATGGGCTATGAGAGCCCTTCTACCAAGGGAATGATTCAGCAGTATATGCAGCATGATATACGTTTTAAGGAACACTGAAACAGCAGATGAAATTCTTCCTACAACTATTGGGCCTTTTTGCCTCCACCACACAGGCCACCCCATTTACAAACCTTCAATTTCGCCCACTACAGTACTGGCCCACAGAGAACTACTCTCCGTTAACGGACAGCCTACAAAAGCCCTTAACCACCCCCCCAGAAATATTCAATTCACTGCAGTGATGATACCAACCAGGCAATGTTCTCAAGGGGTTTCCCTTCCAGGAGCCTCAGCCAACTGTTACAGTCACAACCAATGCCTCACTAGAGGGATGGGGAGTGCACTTCACAACACAGGGAATGTGGACAAAAATGGAGTTGTTGCTGCATATCAACATACACAAACTCAGAGCGGTCAGGATGGCCCTCAGGACCTTAAGTTCCCAAATCATAGGGAAAACGGTCCAAACGACCACAGATACTTATTGGCAGTATACTACTTAAATAGACGAGGGAGTGTCAGTTCAAGAAGCCCGACAAACGAGTCCCTGCTCTTGTGGTACTGGTATTTGGACAACCATATTTGGACAACCATATTTGGTACTGGTATTTGGACAACCATAGCTATCCACTTACCAAGAGAACAAAATTGCCTTGCAGACCACCTGAGCCACTACCACAAACAGCAAAATAAATAACCTCTGAACACACAAATATGCCAGAAACTTTTCCTAAGATGGAGGACTCCAGACTTAGACCTTTTTGCGTCACCACTCAACAGGAAGCTCCAACATTATTGCAGCAGAAGAGGAAGGGCTAGAGGGTCACTAGCTGATGCGTTCACCATCACTTGGAAAGACCTTTTTGCATACACCTTCCCACCCTTTCCGCAACTTGCCAAAACAATCTACAAGACCCTCAGGGAGGGAACCAGACTCGTTCTCATCACCCTGGATTGGCCCCACCAGAAGTGGTATGCTCATCTCACCTCTCTGTCCAAATAAAGTTGGTTGCTCCCACTGAGGCTAGAATTCATCGCCCAGAACAACGGGATCATGCTACATCTGGATCTCAAAGCTCTCCACCTCAAGGTGTGGTATATTCCTTAACTAGCACCTAGAACAACTTAATGGAAGATGTACAAAGAGTTCTACTTAATGCCAGAAAACTATCCACAAGATCTGCCTATGCAGTGAAATGGAAAAAGTTCCTCTTCTCATGCCATAGAGAGGGCATTAGTGCTAACATATTACTGTCTCCACCATCCTGGCATATCTTCTGCAACTGAAAGAATTGGGACTCTCCATGTCATCTGTGAGGGTCCACCTGGCAACCTTCTCAGCTAATTTGTCCCATCCCCAAAGGGGTTCCCTTTTCTTCAAAGACCTGGTACGGAAATTCCTGAAGGGTCTGAACAACCTATATTCACCAGTAAAGGCACCCACACCTTAATGGGATCTTTCCTTGGTCCTGAGTTTGATGAAGCCCCCCTTTGAGCCCCGGGGGTCCATTCCCCTACTGCAACTCATTCAGAAAGTGATTTTCTTAGTACCAATCACATCGGCACATCATGTGAGGGAGCTCGCCGCCGTGTGAGCCTCTCCACCTTATCTTGTGTTCTACCCAGACAAAGTGCAACTGTGCACTGATCCTGCCTTCACTCCAAAGGTTTTTGCCCCATTCCACGTGAACCAATCTCATTACCAGTCTTCTTCCCTCGACCTTACTACTTCTCCATAGAGAGGACATTACACGGACTAGATGTGAAACGAGCTCTAGCTTTTTACCTGGACAGAACCAAGCCCCTTTGGAGTTCGGAGGTCAGACTATTTGGTTATAGCACTGGGAGGTCCCCATCTGGGGACAAAACTGTCCTCACAGCTGATACCAAAGATCATCATCGCTTGTATTTCTGCTGCATATCAGGCAGCGGGGAATCAGGCCCCAGAAGGGCTTAAAGCACACTCCACAAGAGCGACGTTGATGACTGCTGCTGGATGGAGGCACATACCTGTCCAGGACATCTGTAGAGCAGCCACATGGACGTCAGTTACTTACTATAACTTAGTTCTTCAAGATGTCTCCGTGGATTCTCACAATCCTCCTTCTGATCCCTTGTTTGAGGGTGCTGAGACTGGGCAGCAAAGGAACTGTCCAACTAGCCTCCTTCCCCCTCCTTTTATTCTGAGGTCTCT
>QEPC01002450.1:1613517-1640545 GCA_003113815.1 Sphenodon punctatus
GGGGGTCAGCAAGGGGAAAGGGGTAGATATGTTTCAAAGAGAGTAGTGTGGTGTAGTGGTTAAGAGTGCAGTACCTGAACTAGGAGGTAGGGGGAAGACCCCCGATTCAAGTCTCACCTTAACCACCTTAACTCACTGGGTGACCTTGGGCCAGTCACAGATCTCTCAACCTACCTCACCTCACAGGGTTGTTTTGAGAATTAAGAGCTGAGTTAATTAGTTGTTAATGTTACAGTTAATAAGCTAAAGAATTGCAAGCCACCCTGAGCCTAAAGGATAGAGTGGAATGAAAATAAATAAATAAATGAGCAAGGGAATTGTGAGCAGGTGAGCATTGTAGCAGAGTAGGAACATAGTTCCTGGACTGGAGGGGGAAATGAATTCAGAAAGATAGAAGGGGGCAAGGTCATGAAGGGTCTTAAAAGTAAGGCCCAGGAGCTTGTGTTGAATATGTTCAGATAGAGGGAGCCAGTGAAGGGAAGAGAGAGGGGTTTATACTGTTTAGCACTGTTGTGCATGCATAGTCAACTGAATACACCAAATATCCGCCCCAAGTTGCCATTGGCAAGAGGAGTGGGATACAAGTATAAGAAATAAATAAATACCCAAACTAAATGAACTAAATGAACCAAACAAGAAGATATACAGACATCCATTTTGGATGCAGGTGGTAATTGGATATTTGGATGCCTATCCATGTAAATAATGTCAGCGAACACTGAACTGCCTATTAATTTCATGACTAGCAAAAATCATCCTATATTTGTCCTGGGGAAACTGTTTCATTATTAGTAATTGTTCTTCGTATCCATAATAGTAAAGAATAAGGTAAATAAACATTTATTTTTAAATGTTTGGTAATATCAGTTTCAGTAAAACCAGAAATAACACTTTTGAACTTCAACAGATGGAAACGTTGCACTTCTAATGATAGGGCTCTTCTCGTAGGAGGAGAAACTGTCTAAAATAGACAACTTCATCTTGTAGAATTGTATTGTATAAATCCTTATTTATTATTGCAAAGGGTACGTAGCCCATCCACAACTTGGTGGTGGGGATAAAAACATTTTGCCAATGTTGCCAGAGGATGAGATCATGATTATGTTGATCATGAGGTTCATTAGTAAAGTAGATAAAGTAATGGCTGCATAGAAGTCTTTGAATATACTTATCAGTGATGGCAATTATTAATCCTGCGCTTTTCTTTCAAAACAGCTCTACAATGAACTGACTATATGCTTTGAAACCCTGAAAGCAACTGAGATTCAGCTCCGACAAAGTCACATTTCTCTCCAGAATCAAATACTTGAGAAAGAACAACAGGTTAGTCAGCTGGAAGACCAATTGAAGCAGGCCCTTGATGCATTGCACTCACAACCTCAAGAACAGGTAAGAAGCTTTAACAAATTACTGTAGCTAATTTAAGTGAAACTTCCACATCTAGTCAATAGCAAAGCAGACCCTGTAGACTGGGGTGTTGAATTTATTTCATTTGGCAGGTCTGATCTGATACCTACAGTTGACCTGTTCACTATGCCTTCTGGTGGCAGCCCTGAGAACTCTTTCAACCGTAGGCGGCTACTTGTTGCTTAGCTGAGCATCAAGGAAGAGAGGCAGTCATAGTGAGGCATTCAAGACTGATGTTCAGGGGAGTTCTCCCAGCCTGGAGCTTGCAATGGTGTGAAAGGATTTGGGTGATAGGTACAACTGCTTGTCAATACCTAATGCCAGTTAGCTTGAACCACTGCTTCAACATTTGAAGCAAATGACTGGACTGGACTGTACTGAGATTGGCTTAAGTATCAGTTTCAGGCATGTGTCAGTTAGTTGAACTTAGATTTGCTGATAGTCATGACAGATAATTTTTATTCATACATGTACATGCTCTCCCACATGGAAAGAATTCTTGATGCAGAAGACTTCAGTTTGCATTAATTTGATTCCAGATATTAATAAAACATGTGAACATCAATATTGGAAAGAATTGTCCTTAACCAAGTGTCGCACTGCAGCTCATTATGTTCCGTTTCCAGCTCTTCTGGTACACTATTCACATTGACAGACAATGGCATTCTGAGAATTGTGAATTGTGAACTCTCCATTACGGTTTCTGAAGCCAGAGAACCATTCTTGAAATTCCTTCTATCGGTTTTCAACAGCAAAGAAAAGTATTTAGCAGATGGTGACACAGACTTCTTCTGGTATTTGAGTACAGTCTGGATTATCCTAGACTGAAAAAGGAGCAATGTTCCAGCAGGAATATCAGGATCCACATCTTCATGTACAAAAGCAAAGGGACTTGCAGCTATAGAATAGTGATGAAGGGAGATGCTGTACATCTTTGAAATAAATTTGCCATCACTTGCATTGGTGGAATCTTATTCAAATCAGTGTGGATACAAGCATGAAATTGAAGGCAAAATTTGGTGAACGGTATTTTGGTTTGATCACTTCAAATTTCTGTGTGCAGTTATGACAGATTTGCAAATACAGTATCAGATCTCTTATTTTAATATACATTCATTGTTCTGCACATACACTGAGTATTTTTACATGTTATGCTACACACATGCAAGACCCTGCTTTCTTAATGTGTACATATTGCCACCAATTTCCTACTAAGTGTTGACTGTATTACTCATGCACAGTGACTGCTAAAGCACTTTCAGGCAAGCGTACATAGTAGTAACTTGCAGTTAGCTGTTGTTACATGTATCCATGTGTCGCTCCATGTTGCATATTGACAGCCGTCCAGGGCTATGTATACTTTGGAGGAGACACATGGGAGCATCTGCTTCCCTTTCAGACATGGGTAGAGAGTGGAGGGCCAGTGGAAACAAATGCTGCAACCCTCCTGTAACAGAGTGGCTCTTGTGTGGTTGGTGAACCCTGTTTAACTCAAGCTGCCTGAGCAAAGAAAGACTACAAAACTGACTAACTTTGGAGCATGCCCAGTTGGGCTACCAGGGCTTACAGAGGCAGAGTCCTGGAACATGCTCAAACAGACAGCTGAACAGCTCTGGAGACTTAAGACATGCTCAGTAAGCAGTGTGTACTGAGCATGCCTGGGTCCTTTATAAGGCCTACACTCCAGAGAAGCTCACTGTAGGGGTTCACTTCTGGAATGTAGGACAACCTACTGAGACCTGGAGAACCTCAGGCAAACTGACAGGAAGCTCCACGCATGTGGGATCTGCCCAGCTAGGGCCACACTGGATTATATTGATCCATAGGGTCTTGAAGACTGAGGACTCTGGTGCTGTATACCAATGAACTTTACAGTACCGGTGGCATAGGCCTGGCTAAAGGGGTGTCTGGAAGCCGGGAACAGGGACCCTGCTACTGTGATGCCCTGTATTAGGTAACTTACCCACGCAGGATTGGTACCTACTGGTGGAGTGTGTGGCCAGAGGGTTTGCTAATTCCCCAAACTGCACCCCAGTGCCCTAGAGAGGCCCTGGAAAGACCCCACTGCCACACCCCATCAGAGAGAGGGCGGAAATACAGGTATGGATGGAGAGTGGAGAGTTGGTGCAGGAGAATGGGTACAACTCCAGTGTGTGATGAGTGTGTATGAGCATAGGGGAAAAGGTTTGGTGTCAAAGGGGTGGGGGGGATTCCTCTGTGCGAGAGACAGAGAAATGGGCGTGGGTGGGATGAAATGGTAGGGCATGGGGAAGAGACTCCCCCAGGTGGAAGCTCAGTGGGTTGGGAGGAGGGATGGGGTTTTTTCCTGCTTGCCTCCCTGGCCAATTGTCCTCTGGAGATGTCAAGTTTGGGGCTTGCCCTCCTGTGGACCCATGCTTTCCATGGAGATGGGAGTGAGAGGAGCAGCTACTGAGCTAATTGTGGTCGTGTTGGGAAGGGGGAGGTATGGCAGGACAGGGAAGAAAAGTCATCGTGGGTACAGGGATAGGCAATTAATGTCTGTTTCTCTGTCTCAAGATATTTGGAGGTCAGGGCCAGTGGAGCTTCTGATCTGGTGCTGGTCAATATGAGGTCAATGGTACTATTAATAATAATAAAAAATTCTTCCATTGTTGAACTCCTTCACAATGAAGTTGCTGATCTCATATGTATCACCAAGACCTGGTTGGATGTGGCAGCTGGGCAAGTGTTGGCCCAGTGCTGGCTGGGTACTCAGTGTAGCAGCAGCAGCCTAGGATTGGGGGAGTGATGTGGTATCACCCTATTCAAGGTACCCAGTAACTTGTCAAACGTAGAGTGTGTTCATCCTGGGATAGGTTGGGAATTCTGCTATGCAATGGGGTACCAACCACCCAACGATATAGCAGATTCCCTGATCGAGTTGGCCAGATAGGTCTCGGAGGTGAAGTTGAGATTACTCAGACGTATTACCTTGTGTGATTTCAGCAAACAAAACAGGGCCAAGCCTTTCAGTGCCAGAGTGGGACGTCGTGACCTCCATGACAACTATGGGTCTATCCCTAGTGAAAACTGGCCCAACACTTGAGGCTAAGCACAAGTTGGAGTCACCTGTGTGCAAGAGGGGGTGGGATACAAATTGAAGAAATAATAATAATGATTAACGTTTTTCACTGGCCTGAAAGCAGGAGTTCTGATTTATGGTGTGTGTGTGTGTGTTGTAACAACACTGTTGTGGTCAGATCATTACTTTCTCAAGGCCTAGATCCCTGCCCTCCTCTGTCCCCATCAGGGTAGTAGACCAGTTAGGTTTTTCCACCCCCAGAGACTAATGGATCCAGTAGGATTCCAGAACACTCTGGGGTGATTTACCCACTGACCTTTGACAATTGCTCTGATTTGTGGAATAACTTCTTGACCCAGGCCATTAACATGGTGTCATCCAGTGCTTCCACCACTGTGATAGTGCAGGCCCTCCTGGTGTACAGAGGACCTGAGACTATTAAAGCTGGAGGGTAGGTCGTTAGAGTGTAAATGGCAACTATGGCTTTTTTGTATATATATAAAGACTATGCCATGGCTCTGGCAGCAGCAAAGGAAGCTTTCTTCTTTGCTGCCAACCATGGCATCCACAAAGTTTCATCCAGCAGACCTTTTCTGGGCAGTGAATGGATTGGTGAATCCTGACTGTCTCCACACTGAGTTATAATAATCTATTATCCAGTATGATGTTATTGCCACTTACTTTGCAAGCAACGTTACTTGTATTTGATACGACTTGTGCACAGCTCATTTGGGTACAGAGTTAAAATTTGGAGTTGGGGAGACTCAGTCTTGTCCAGCTTATTTGGATCACTTTCAGTTAGTATCATCCACTGAAGTGGAACGTGTGCTTGGAGCAGTGTGAGCAACCAGCTGTGAATGAGATCTGTTCTCACCCTGACTGGTGAAAACTAGCAAGCAGATGCTGTGGCCATTGCTGGCTATGTTTGGCAACATCTCTCTTTGGGAGAGCCGGGGGTCCGATAGCCTCAAAACTGTGGTTGCCTAGCCCCTTCTTAAGAAACCATCTGTTGTTGTTGACTCTCCTGCCAGCTACTGCACTATCTCTAACCTTTATTTTTTAATGAAGGTTATTGATCAGGTGCTCATCTTGCAGCTTCAGGTGCACCTGAATGCCGTTAGTTTCATGTACCCATGTCAGTCTGGCTTACATTCTAGGCATCGTAGCAAGACTGTGTTTGTGGCCTTGGTTGATGATCAGCGGTCTTCGATAAAGTTGACCATGAGGTGTTTCTGACATGTCTGCATGACCTGGCAGGGGTTCATGGGGCCACTCTTGAGTGGCTCTATTTGTTCCTGTCAGGAAGGTCCCAGAGGGGCAACTGCTTGTCATCCTCTCAGGATGTCCCTTGTGGAGTTCTACAGTTCCATCTTGTCTGCTTCCTGTTTAATATGTATCTGTGGCTGCTAGCTGAGATCATATGGAGATTTGGAGTGAGATGCCATCAGTATGCTGATGGCACCCAACTGTATCTCTCTCTGTCATTCAGCCCAGGTCCTGCAGTCTTGGTGTTTTTCCAGTGCCTAGCTGCCATTGAGGACTGGATGTGGGTGAGTGGAATGAAGCTGAATCCAGACAAGACTGGATGTTGCTTCAGGTTGCTGCAGTGGCCAGGAGTGCCTTACACCAACTCAGTCTGGTGAGAGGGCTGCAGCCCTTTTTTATCCGATTCAGACTTGGCCATCGTCATTCATGTCTTTGTAACCTCAAGGGTAGACTACTGCAATAGGCTCTATATAGGGCTGCCCTTGATAACAGCTCATATGATGCAGCTGGTGCAGAACGTGACAGCGTATCTTCGATTGGGGGTGGGTTGTCAGGAGCACATTACACCACTGCTCCAGTCTGCACTGGCTTCTCATAGACAGGTTCAATTCAGTGTGCTAGTTTTGACATATAAAGCCTTAAATGTTGTGGACCGTTTCATCCCTCATGTACCTACCACAGCCTCCGAAGTCTTGTGAATTCCGTCTGCCCACCTATACAGCAAGAGAATGCAGAGAGGCAGTTTCGTGGAACTCCCTTTCCCTGAAGGTTAAGCAGAGCCCAAGCCTACTCATGTTCTGGAGGAAACTAAAGACATTTTTATTTGGCCAGGCATTTGACAAGCAGAGGTACAACGTGGAGAGATGGGATAAGGATTTTGGATGAAGGATTTTAATTATGTATGATTTAAGTCTTCCCTTTGCAATTCAATTTAATTCAATGGAAAATGAGATAATTAATGAATTCCCCACCCCAATTTGAACCTGTTTCAATTCATTTACTCCACTTACAGCAGCAGCTTATGACTGGAAGCCTCACAGTGTGGAAGGAGGCCCCTGCCCTGATATGGTCACAATGATATCAGTGGTGGTATTCCCAGGTGGGTTCCAGCCGGAGCAGGCAGGCTCGTGTCAGACTCTGCTCCCCCAGCAGGGGCAGCAAGAGCCCTGGGTGGTCACGAAGCCCAGTGCCAGGATGGTCGGTGGGCTGTAGCTGGGGCAGGCAGGTTCAGGGCAGGCTCTGAGCTCTGCTCCCTCAGCATGGCGTGGAGCAGCAGAGGCTGAATGGTGGCAGGCAATGTTGTGGCTCCTGGGCGTCAAAGCTCAGCAGGGTACCACACTGGTATCTCTTGCTCCCTGGTGATTTCTAGAGGTGGCTCTTTGGGTGGGAAAGAAGCACTATTCCTTCACTCTATCCCTTTGCTGCTTGAAGTGAAGTGGCAAAGAGACAGCATGATGGGGCGTGGGGGGGTTAGGAGCTTGTTTTCCCCACAGAGAGCCACTGGGCCCATAGCAGTTGCTTAATGCAGTCAAGCTGAGAGCTGCCACAAATTCATAACCTTTCAAGAACATAATTATAATGGAAATAGAAGGGATATATGCCTCTGAACTTTCAGAGCAGTGGGGATATGAATGCCCAAATCTCTCCTCTCCAACTTTTCAGCCTCAGAAATAGAGCTTCCAGACAAATAATAATAATAATAATAAACCGTCTTTATTTTTATATAGCATCCCCCTGCCATAGCACTTGGAGTGCTTTACACATAACAATTTAACACAACTTTTAATCCTCACAACAACCCTGCCAGGTAGGTCAGGCTGAGAGAATATTGTGACTGGCCCAAGATCACCCAGTGAGTTTCTGGCTAAGATGAGACTGGAACTGGGGTCCCCCACTACTTCACTGTCCAAGTACTGCATGCTTAACCTACTCTGCAATATACTGGGTGATCAGTGGCAAAGCTGCATGGAGTGGGGGAGGGGGGTGTTCACGCCCATTGAGCTCTGTGCATGTTTTGGCTTCTGGATTCTTTCCAAAAGGCAAAATATGCGTGGAACATCAGGTGTGAAACCATATTAGTCAACGCTTTCACCTAGGCATAGGTGGAAGGAATGGGCCATGGGGGGAGGTATTTGCTGCGGGGGAGAACAGCTCTAATTGAATGAATTAATTTGCAAAACAAAATGATTTTGGGTGAAAAGATCTTGTCTCACTGGGAATTTAGAAAGAAGGAGGAAACACCCTTGGGACAGACCTGCTTAAAGACACAAAGGGAAAGTTTGCCTTACTAACAGGACATTAGTAGTATTTTATATTTTGTATTTTATAGTTTTGTATTTTTGTATTTTTTATATTGTTGTGTTCCCCCCCACCCCAGCTGCCGTTGGGCAGGAGAGGGGCAGTATATAAATAGTGTAATAAATAAATAAAATAAAATAAAATAAAGGATAATTCTCCACCCATTGAAGTAAATAGCTCAGCTCACATTGACTTTAAAGGATGAAGAAGTGTTTCAAAATGCTCTTGAGCACTACTGACAGCTGGCTTGGGGAGCACTTTCACACATTGTCCGAGCACCAGGTTGAGAATCCCTGCTCTATATGGTTGTGTGGTAACATGCAGGCATGCAGTGTTGTAGTTTAAAAAGAATGTGCCATTGTCAAAATGCGTTTTCTGAGTCCAGCATGATTAATATTTGTTAGTTACCAGCATTTGCTGTCTTCAAGACGTTGCATTTTGAGAAGCCAATTTAAAATCATTCCTATTATGGCACAGCTGCCTGGGGAACAGGAACTGGTCCAAAGGGAGAGGAGAGGAGCAGGTGGCCTTAAGGCAGGAGGACGCTGCCATACTCAGGAGAATTTGGCACATGAATAACCACATTTGACAGTGGCTCTAGTGCCAGTCTGAGCTGCAAGAGGCCCCTTTTGCTGTCATGCGAGAACAAAATGGAGGCCACATGGCACAAAACCCACTCCTGGTTTTCCTAGGTGGTGACGTTGCAGAGCACATTGCTTGATGATGGCCTGTTCTGTGAGGCAATAACCATTCCCTCCCTTCTCCCCCACTCCATTGGAAGGATCTTCCAATGGGATATTCCTCTCGAAGACTCTCCAGGCTTGCCTGTCTGTTACTCCATTTCACAATCCAAGGCCTACGCTAGTGAGGAAGTGCACCTGGTGCCAGACTCCCATGGTAGGCCCCCTTTGCCAGTGTCTGCATTTCCTGCTAAGTCTCAGTGCTTCAAGAACACATCCAGCATTCTCTTCAGCCCTGGAGGAAGCACTCAAGAGAAATAATCCCCAAAAGAGTATAAGAGGGCATTATGGTGCAGCTGTCAGAAAATGTAAAAAAAAAAAAGCCAGGAAGCGGTAGTGTTCTTTTGTCCCAAGCTATGTTGCTCTGCGCCTGCATTTATGTAGAATAAAATATCATTTTAAAATGTATGTGTATGTTGTCACCATGTAATTAGATATAATTCAATTACATCTTTCCAAAGTTTACTTTATTGTGAAATGCTCATTACGCTTATGGTGGAGGGGAAAAGAAAAAGGGAACTATCAACGCATTATGGGATAATAGTACAAATGGGGAAACAGAGCATTGTATTCCTGGGGAATGGGGGAAGCTGACAGGATAGCTAAATGTGGAGGCAATACAAAACAAGATACTAATTTCACTGATGTCCTTACCTGATGTGGGAGTTCCTTATTGTCGAGTTGTGTAGAGTGTTCCTTATCTTGTTTGAATTGCCGCTGCACAGGAAATAAGGCACAGACACAAAGTTTGGGTAAAATTGGCCTCAACCGTTTATTTTAAAACAACCAGCATAACTGGAAAAAACCTGTTGATAAACGAGAACCAATTAATAAACCAATCAAACCAATTCGTGAGAACGGTGGAAAGATGTTTGCCAGATTGGAATTGAATAGTACATCCGAATTGATCACCCTGGGTGAGACTATAAGGAGAGTGATTGGGCATTAAGTCCAACCTTCTTCTATCACCTCCGTCCTTAATGCCCCTCACTCCCCGCGTTCAGTACCATAAGGTGTGACCACTTGGATTGGAGTTACCAGTCCAATCCCCATTTTCCCCTGGACCAAAATTTAATCCAGGCCGGGAAGAACTGGCGATCAAGTGACCATGTCGGGACCGCTTAGATCCTTTCCATATGCCCCTTGACGCCAGTCCTTTTTCTCTGGGATAGCAGTGGGACGCCCATCCCCTGACTGCTTCCCAAGTCCCACCTCCTGGATGCCTCTTAGCATTCACCATTACCTGATGTTTTCCATAATGCCAACCAATTCCGAATACCTGTTTAATTCCACCATGGTACTGAACTCCGCCGGTTGTGACGAAATAGATGAAACACATACACCAGACCCCCACCTCAGTTTTCCATAATAGATCAGCACTGTGAGGAAGCCGAAAAACCCTTTGCGGGGAAAAATTACTTCCTGGTCCCTCATTAACATAGGCGACCGAAACGAATCCACAGTACTTGTCTGAGGGTGGGTGGGTGGGTTTCAGTTGCTTGCCGGCAGCCGAATGAGAGGGCTGCCCGGTACAGGATACCACATGGACCCTTGCGTCCAATCAGAGAGGCGCATTTTCGCGCCAGAACTTCCAGCAAGCTGCCGCCGCCCTGACGGTGCAGCTTGCAAGCCGGCCAATTTTCCCGCCTTGGGCAGTGAATTCTGCCCCAACGACAGCCCGTGCCTGATTCCCCTGATGGGGCGGGCGCAAATGTAACCCTTGCAGCGCACAAGGCGCTTGGCAGGGTCCATGTGCTTGTAGGATGGGGGTTGTGTTCCTCCCAGAAAAAGGGCAGGGGTTTCATAGTTGTTGGTAATCTTGGGTAACAAAGGGTGAAAACAGACATCATGCTAACCACCCTTTAACCACCCTTGGTGGTTATCTATGCATGTTGCAGGGCTGTATTGGTGCCCTATGCAGCCCTGAAACATGCATAAATGACCACCAAGGGTGGTTAAAGGGTGGTTAGCGTCATTTCTGTTTTCACCCAAAGTGCTTCCCTTCCGGTTTTACAAATATTGTGAAGCACATAGGTATCTACAGTAGTGCAGGGTTTCATTTCCTCTTTCTCACCCAGCTACAGACAGACAGACAGCACTGCTTCAGGAGCCCAAAAGTGCCTTCCACAACAGAGCATGCTGCACTAAGCAACTGATTAAAATGACACTATTTCTGGGTATGGGCTGTACTGTATATGTCTTCTTATAGCCATGGCTTCAAATGGTAGATGGTTTTACAATTACCACTGGTTTCATTGGGACACCTTAAATTGCTGTTAGTGTGTCTAGCCAGCCAACCATCACATCCAGAAAACAGGCCCAGTGATCCATGGTGGCCTGCAGCTATGTGGAGAGCATACCATGGCAATGTTTTCTAAACCAAGTTGGACAAGCATCTGTCTGCAGTGTTGTAGGCAGAGGATAATCCTGCCTTGAAACAGGAGAGTGGAGTAGCTGAACCCTATGATTTGGTTACTGTCAATCAATCTGATGCAGTTTAGAAAGCCTTTAGCTGCAAATCCAGCCATCACCCTTTGAGTCCACTAGTTATACGACCCACTCTAGGAGCAGATTAGTTGATCACCCTACACATCTCCATTAGGATTGCTTCTACCATGCACGTACTCACACCAGTCTGGTGCCTAGTGGAGTGGAAACTATTTGGCATTGCCGGTTTCTAAATGACAATGGCTACCTGCTTCCCCATAATACACTTGCACATTGAAGGGTTGATTTTTACAAGTTCGGGTTGAACACATTAACCAGCCTCATCATCACCAAAGCAGTCAGAAATTAAGCACCCACGGTTTATAGTCCTAATGGTTCATAGCTTTCACCCACCAGTCACAGTTTTTTTTTCCTGTACTCCATATTCAACGTGCCATGGGAACAGTGGTTTCCAGAACAACTAGTATATTTGTGGTTTTAGCAGTTAGAAACCTGACTATCTGCAGAAGACAAGCAACTTTGGTATTCACCTTCATAAATGGCATGGCACAAGCTCTCCCAAAGCAGGCACCTGTGGTTCCTTACTATCAATCATTGCTTGTCCCTTGAGTTTACGTCGCAATAGAGAAAACAGAGTAGGACTAAATGGTCAGTTTTCATGATGTAAATAGTGGAGTACCCCAGGGATCTGTACTGGGACCGGTGTTGTTTAATGTATTCATTAATGATCTGTGGAGTAAAGAATGAGGTGATCAAACTTGTAGATGACACAAAGTTAATTGAGGTAATTAAAACACAAGCAGACTCTGAAGAATTGCAGGAGGATCTTGCAACACTGGATGACTGGGCATCCAAATGGCAGATGAAATTTAATGTGGACAATGGCAAAGTGATGCACATAGGGAAAAATAATCCAAACAGGAGATGGGGCAACCAGAACTGCACATCTTCTGACAATCTGCAGGAGACAAGCAACTTTGGTATTCATGTTCATAAATGGCATGACACAACCTCTCCCAATGTTCGGCCCTAAATTAGGAGCTGCCACTCAGGAAAAGGACCTTGGAGTCATGGTGGACAATATGTTGAAATCCTCAGCTCAGTGTGCAGCAGTCGTCAAAAAAGCAAACAGAATGTTGCAAATTATTTGTAAGGGGATAGAGAATAAAATTGAAAATGTCATAATGCCACTATATAAATCTGTGGTGTGACCACACCTTAAATATGATGTGCAGTTCTGGATGCCCCATCTCAAAAAAGATATAGTAGAAATAGAAAAGGTACAGAGAACAGTAACAAAAATGATAATGGGTATGGAGAGGCTCCCCTGTGAAGAGAGACTGGATAGGTTTGGCCTCTTCAGCTTGGAGAAAAGACGACTGAGAGGGAAATATGATAGAAGTGTATAAAATGATGAGTGGTGTGGAACAAGTTAATAGGAAACCGTTATTTACCCTCTCAAATAGTACTAGAACCAGGGGACACTCCATAAAATGAACAGGTAGCAGATTTAAAAGAAATAAAAGAAAGTATTTTTTCAGTTAACGCACAGTTAAGTTGTAGAATTTGTTGCCAGAAGAGGTGGTCAAGGCCAGTAGTATATAGCTGGGTTTAAGAAAGGGTTGGACAATTTTCTGGAGGGTAGGTCCATTAGCAGCTATTAGCCAGGTAGGTTTGGGAATGTAACCTCTTATCGTCGGGAGCTGGAGTGAACAACAGGGAATGGATCATCCCATTGTGACCTGTTGAGTTCTTCCAAGGAACCACGATTGGCCACTGTCGGAGACAGGATGCTGGCTTGATGGACCATTGGTCTGACCCAGTTTGCCACTTACGTTCTTACAATTATAAAATGGGTGATGACTGACTTGGCAGCAGCACATGTAAAAAGGATCTATGGATTGTGGTGGATCACAAATTGAACCATGAGTAAGTAATAAGTTGTGACTGCAAAAAAGAAGATGGTACGAACAGTTTGGTATTGCTACAGAGGGTAGGACTAGAAATAATGGGCTCAGACTTCAAGAGGGTAGATGATGTTTAAAAATCAGGAAAAAGTTAACAGTAAGAGGTGTTCGGTAAGGGAAGAAGTTGCCCAGGCTGCCTGTAGGCTGGAGATTTTCAAAAAGAGACTGGACAGCTTCTGTTGCGGATGTTGTTGAGATTTTCTGTATCAAAGTGGGTAGTTTGGACTAGATAACCTTTGAGGTCCCTTCCAACGCTATAAATCTATGATGCCCTGATGACAAGATCACAACTACAGACTGTTAATACATTTTATTTTGCAAGAAATGCTGGAGTTAGGTGAGAAATCTTTGTTTCTATGAATTCCCCAGGGCAGGTAGCATTTACACTGGGAACAATCTCCCATACAACAAGTAGGAGGCAGCATCTGATTTTCAGCTGGTCGTGCTCAAGGGTGATTGTGCCCTCTGTCTCCAGTTGGATGTCTGCCTTTGACTGGTCATGAGGTAGCTTTCTGTGGTCCACACAGAAGATAGATTTTCCAGCCCAGGAAATTTTCGAAATTAATTTTCTTGTCCCCAGGGCTTTTCAGTACTAGAACTAGGACGGTAAACCCAGAAAGGGTGCCATGGCTCCTCTTTATCTATGACCGACAGGAGTGACTAATGCCAGTACGAATCCTCCCCTCCCCCTTCTATCTGGTCCCAGCTTCTGCCGATTCATCCCTTCATGCATGGTTGGGGAGAAGGATGGGTGCTGGAAGTCCCATCTTGGCACTCTTTCCCGCTCTGCAAACCTATCGCAGCACCAGCTCCCACAGCGGACACTGCCAGAAATTTAACAGCGGCCGCCATAGCCTCTCCAGTGCAGCAGAACCTGGAGAGGAAAAAGCACACCAAAAGAGCCAATGGCGCCGCACAAATATGGAAATCCAGCAAGGGTCACTGAAGCAGAGGACACCCAGGCCCCTCAACCCGACGTGAAAGAGGAGGAGGAAAATGCTGAGGAATACAGTAAGAGGGGCACCACACTATCCCCCATCCAGATGTGTTCGATGGAAGCAGTTAATAAGATCCTGGTGTCCCTAAAACTTACTGAGAGCAGGCAAAGCCCCAAATGTACAAAAAAGTGACCCAGGCCTCCCCTCACACCTCCTCCCTCCCCCCTTGGAGGGAAGCACCATTTTAAAGGCAAATCTAGAACAGCCGAGAAGGGCAAGCATGCTATGCTCAAGAAACCTATAAAGGAGAATAATCCAGAGGAAGACATTAGAGCCCTAATTGGATCTTCCTTGGAGGAGGAGGAACACACTGATTATGAGCTAGAACCCTCCACGGAAGGTGAAGTGATTTTATCAGGGGATGAATGCTGTGTTCCCCCCCAGACAGCCCCAAAAGAAAATAAAAAAGGGGCACAAACGCATACCCCGAGAGGAGATAACAGAATCTGAGGGCTCCCAGCAGGGGGAGTCAGATATTGAGGCCCACTCAGATGGGATCTGATAATTAATCCCAGGATCATGAGGGCTTCCTCCCAAAAGGGGGCAAAAAGCAGGGATGAGAGTTCCCTGCGATTCATAAGGACAAACTTTTTCAAAGAGTCCATTGAGTTCTCAGACTGAAAGGAAAAACAGTTAAAAAGAAGGATTCTAATTTATCTGAGGATGAGTCTGACAAGCATATCCATTAGGTTCCCAGCAAGGCAAAGGGCCCAATCATGGCCAGGGCATACAAACAAATTATAAGGGAACAATGGAGGCATCCAGGGAAAACTCAAAGACTAACTAAGACCCAAAAAGTGTTGTATGCATTTTCTAAACCCTACTCGTTGCTTTTTCATATCCCCAAAATAGACGCAGCAGCTGCCTCACTTGCATGTCACTCGGTCTTTCCAGCTGAGGATGACTTATACCTAGAGGATCAGATGGATTGAGGGGTAGAGGCCAGTCTGTGTAAATGTTTTGAGGCCTTCTTCACCATTTTGCACATCTCCACAGCCTCTTTTTATTGCACTAGAACAATCATGAAGTGGTTTAATTTGGGTATGACCCTGGGGAAATCCAAAGGGGCCGCCAGAAAATTGGCCCTGAACATCACTTTGGCCAACGCCTTCCTGGTGGATGCATCCGTGGACGCCATCACATGGGCAGCCAGAGGCATTGCAGACAAGGTCATGGCCAGACGTAAGCTCTGGATGCATTCCTGGTAGGCAGACTCCTACACTAAAAACCTCTGAGCAAATGGGTCTTTTAAAGGGGATAAACTCTTTGGAGTGCATCTGGATAAGGTCCTAGCTGCCACCTCCAATAAGGACAAAAACAAACCTTGCAGCATTTTCACATTTTACAATTTTCCCATCAAAATTCCCAAACTGAGAGGTTGTTCCTGACATGCACATTCTATCCCAGGGCAGAAGCATATGACGCCCTGAATCATTTGTGGCCCCACAGTTACTGTATGCATTCCCACCATTCCCTCTCCTGAGGAGAACTCGCAACAAATGTCATAGAGAATGACCCACACTAATTCTGGTAGCTCTGTGCTGGCCACGGAGACCGTGGTTTGTAGACATAGTCAGCATGAACAGGGCGGACCCACTCAGACTAACAGTGTCACCCCACCTGCTATCCCAGGACCCCATTTATTATGAGAACCTGGAGTTCTTAAAACTTACAGTCTGGCTCTTGAAACCAAAACTGTCAGAAATTTGGGATATTCTGAGTCAGTATTGAAGACCCTTATATCAGCTAAAAGGCAATCCACCAAACAGATATATCAGTGTACATGGAAATTGTTTGCAGTGTGCAAACAAAGACCATAGATCCCCAGAAGTGTCCACTGGTGTCCAGACAAGTAGCGCCCTGGACAGCACTTTAGGGGTTATAGATTACTATAAAATTTAACCATACCCACACATTAAAAGGTTCCTGAGGGCATCCAACTTGATTTCTCCTCCAGTGGTCTATAGGTTTCCTACATGGAAGTTAAGTGTAGTTCTCATATCTTTGATAGGTTGGATGGGCCCGTTAGGCTGGGGACGCAGTGCAGTGCCCTACCCTCTGGTCAGACTGGGAAAGATGTTGAGCCATGAGCGCATTCATCTGTGCTGACGGAGGTAGCGGGGACTCCGGGACGCTGTAATTAGCCAATTCCAAGTACTCACCTGTCAGCTGGCCTGGAGAGCGGAGCTGGGGGCGGAGCCAGAGACCTGCAGAGGGAACCAAAAGCTTCAGTCAGCCCACGGCAGCGCCGAGGTAGCGGGGACTCCGGGATGCTGTAATTAGCCAATTCCAAGTACTCACCTGTCAGCTGGCCTGGAGAGCGGAGCTGGGGGCGGAGCCAGAGACCTGCAGAGGGAACCAAAAGCTTCAGTCAGCCCACGGCAGCGCCGAGGTAGCGGGGACTCCGGGATGCTGTAATTAGCCAATTCCAAGTACTCACCTGTCAGCTGGCCTGGAGAGCGGAGCTGGGGGCGGAGCCAGAGACCTGCAGAGGGAACCAAAAGCTTCAGTCAGCCCACGGCAGCGCCGAGGTAGCGGGGACTCCGGGATGCTGTAATTAGCCAATTCCAAGTACTCACCTGTCAGCTGGCCTGGAGAGCGGAGCTGGGGGCGGAGCCAGAGACCTGCAGAGGGAACCAAAAGCTTCAGTCAGCCCACGGCAGCGCCGAGGTAGCGGGGACTCCGGGACGCTGTGATTAGCCAATTCCAAGTACTCATCTGTCAGCTGGCCTGGAGAGCGGAGCTGGGGGCGGAGCCAGAGACCTGCAGAGGGAACAAAAAGCTTCAGTCAGCCCACGGCAGCGCTGGGGGCGCGAGCCGAAGGGCTGTACGCACAAGGGCGCATCCTTTTGCGCACCCTTCGGCGCAACCCGGAGTAGGAGCAAAGACTCTGTGAAATTGACTAAGGTGGAGAGGAATTTATATGTGATTAGTGTTAACAGATTGAGAGACGGGATTTTGGGTTAAATTTCCTGGTTAACATCGAGATAGACTATTGGGGCTATTTATGAACAATAGGCCATAAGATAGTTTATGGTTGGAGACTTGGCTAGAGGGATTTAAAGAGATATAGTAAGTATAGAAGGACCCTGAAATGACAAGAAAACGTAGACGGCAGAGCCCTCCCAATCCTGACCAACAACCCCAATTATCCCAAGCTAAACAAATGAAAATGGATACATTTTTATTGCCCTCTCAAAATATGCAGGAGTTTGGGGATATGCCCCCGCTGGAATCTTCAATTTTGAGTCAGGAAGCTACGCAGGTTAGCTCCTTCTCGAACTCCATTGGTAGTAGGGGGCATTCTTCCCCAAGGTCACCTCACCAAGGGAAGGACCAGGGGGATTTGTCCCTGGCCCATCTTTTAGGGAACCAGTGCTTCCTAATAGCAGACCTAGTTAAGAAATTATTGACTAGAGTAGAAGGGATCATAACCCATATAGTCTCTCAGCAAGTCGCATTAGACCAGATTGTTGAGGCTCTAGCGGAAATAAAAGCGGCCTATTTGGGGAAAGAAGTACAGAAAATGCTTGACAAGCAGATTATAGCAACCCAGGGACGAAGTAAAGTTAATAATACGATCCTTGAGCCCAGGGTTGAGAGGCATATTAATGAGAAGGATCAACCGCGGCAGGTCAACGGTGCGAAACTGCCTATTTATATACCTAATGACCTTGCAATAGCATTTAGAATATATCCCCTGCCTAATGGTTTTTTTCCCAAGTGGAGTACAAAATACGATATTCAAAATTATTTATCTAGTATACTCCAGGTTAAGATCCCTTGGGGGCATATAGGGACATATCAACTATTGCCAGCCCCTAATAATTTCCAGAGGCTGGTTGTAAATTTCAATTCACGCCAGCTAGTTGAGTGTATAAAAGCCCAACCCCAGCTTTTTTACTCTTGGGGCATTATTCTGGGAGAGGTGTGCAGGGACGTGGGGGAACCAGTCCCGTTAGCTCCGACATATCGGAGTAAAGTACAAGCTTCCAGAAATTCTTTGAATAATGTTAATAGAACAGACGAGCCAAGTAAAATAGGAATGATGGCTAGTCACGAGGGTAAAAGGCCTATACAAGAAAGGCTTTCTGAGATTGCTTTGAATGGCCAATACAAGGGAAGGGAAGATGGAGATCTTGAGGGGAAGGCCCCAGAAGAGCACGAGGGGAGTAATGAAAAAGAGTGCCCTGAGGAAATGGATATGATGGAGATGCAACCGGTAGTCTTGTCCCCATTAGGGGAATTTTTGATCCCATTCCAAGGAAGAGAATTGGGATGTAGGGGTTCACCGCAGAGTGAGCAGCATAAGTATGATAGAGAGGGGATTGTACAGAGTGTAGGTATCCCACAATGACTTGATGTGTGCCATGACAACATTCTAGATATTTGTATTTGGAATTCTGCAGGGTGGAAAAGACATTTACATGAGGAAGACTTTTTGCCTTATCTGAGCCAGTTTCATATTATTTGCTTACAGGAAACTTGGGAGGTTGCGGCGATTAGCTTACCCAATTATAAAGTCTTTTCTATTGAGGCTATCCCCTCCTTGAGAGGGGGTAGACCTAGAGGTGGCTTGGCCTGTTTTTTGACTACTAGTTTAGCGCACTCTGCCCATATTATTTTTTCTTTCCCTCCGGTGGCGTTAGGGATATTCCTGAAGTTGGGGCAGGAGGAATTTATTATTATCAACGGGTATATTCCTCCTTATAATTCAGGCTACTATAGGGAGAGTGCTTGGGGAAAATTCCAAGAAGCCTTGGAGGATATCCAGGCGAGGTGGCCCAAAATAAAGCTTATAGTAGTAGGGGATTATAATGCCCGAATAGGGCCGGATAATGAGACCTTGGAGGAACATGGTATTGTGCTCCACTCGCCTGGGGGTAAAGGTGTGTTTAGACGTACATCGAGGGACCAACTAGTAAACAAGGCAGGGATGAATTACGCTGCTATGATTAGAGACCTTGACCTTATAGTTCTAAATGGGTCTGGGTTTGCAGACCAAGATGGGGAGTTTACCCATATTGGGCCACATGGGGCGTCGGTAATAGATCTTGTAGCAGTATCCCAGAACATAATGGATAGGGTTAAGAATTTTCAAGTAGGAACAAATGTCCTAAGTGACCATCAACCTTTAATGCTTCGGTTAGATGAGAAGGTAAACAAGACTCCCAGGGAGAAGGATCTTGATCTCTCGTATTTGGAAGTTTTCCCCCAACGAAAGTGGGAAAGCTCTTTGGCCAAAGAGTTTGAAGCTGTAACAAGAAACCTGGAGGTAGTAAGGATGCAGGGTAATATAGTGAGTTTTGAGGGAGAAGGGATTAGTGTCCAGAACTATGACAAGTTGATGACAATGATGCATGGACTCCTATTTAGTGCTCATAAGGGAAACAGGAAGAGTATAGCAAGATCAACCAATAAGCCATGGTATGATCAAGCGTGTCGGGCTGCTAAAATCAAGGCTGCTAAATCATATGCATTGTATCGGAGAGAGCATAAGAAGGAGTACTTGCAGGACTTCTATAGGACTAAAAAGATATATGCTAATATGATAAGGGAAAGGAAAAGTGCTTACTGGAAAGAGGGCTGGAATAGAATGAAGGTGGCAGCTGATAGCAAGGACCTTGGGACTTTCTGGAAATGCATAAATGGTGTACTAGGTAAGGTTCCCACACAGGCAGTGTATGTAGTTCTAGTGGAAACTTGGGAACAGTATTTCCAGGGTATCTTTAACGTTATTGATCCCCAGGAGAGCTATCAGGAGATAGATCTATCAAATAGTCCGCCTTGGCCTAAATTGACTCACGAGGAAATAATGACCCACATAAGATCAACTAAAAGTAACAAAGCCCCAGGAGTGGATTGTATACAGATAGAATGTATAAGAGCAAATTTAGATTGGTGGGTTCCTATGTTAGTGGCTTTGTTTAATTCCATAAATGCCACGGGGCTAATGCCAGCAGAGTGGGGGACAGCAATTGTTATTCCGGTGTTTAAAAAAGGGGATCGGTCAGACCCCTCTAATTATAGACCAATAAGTTTAATAAGCATAATTAGCAAACTCTATGCCAAAGTTTTGTTGGGGAAACTTACTAATTGGATAGAGGTAAATCAGATTTTATACCCGGAACAGGCAGGATTTCAACGTCAGAGATCTACAATTGAGCATTGTATCATGCTGTTCCACTTAGTTGAAAAATACAAGAGTAAGAATAAGCAGTTTTTTGTAGCCTTCTTGGATTTATCTACTGCCTTCGATTCAGTAAATCGGGGTTTGTTGTGGGGGAAGTTAAGAGAAACCTCTATAGATCATAGGCTTCTTCATCTCCTGCAAAAGATTCACCATAATACCGAGATCAAAATAAGAGTGGATAGTACAGGGCATTTGTCCCGCAGTGTGGGAACCACCGTGGGAGTCAGACAAGGTTGTGTTCTGGCTCCCACATTATTTAACCTATTCATTAACGACCTGATACCCAAGATGGCAAAAGCAGTATTTCATCCCCCAAAGTTGGCAGCAAGACCGCTAGGATGCCTCTTGTTTGCTGACGATTTAGCTCTGTTGTCGCAAACAAGGATAGGGCTTACTAGACAGCTAATGGAGTTTGCTAGGTACTGTGAGCTAAATGCCCTGAAAATAAACTATAGCAAATCTAAAATAATGGTATTCTCAAGTTCTAGGAAGATCTATAAATGGGTCATACAGGGGAATATGGTTCAGCAGGTACCTATATTCAAGTACTTGGGGATGAACTTTCAGCAGACAGGAAAATGGAAATTTCACGTGCATAGCGCGATTGAGGCTGCTAGACCTGTTATTAGGGCAATAGCTAAGTATTTTTATAACTCTGATAGACTTGAGGTTAAACCAGCTATACAGGTTGGTAATGCTATGGTTAGATCTAAGCTCCTTTATGGGGCTGAGTTATGGGTTCCTCTAATAAAAGAGAAATGGGGACGCTTACAATCGCAATTCTTACAAAAATTACTTAGAGTTCCCCCGGGTACTCCAGCAGCCGCGGTGAGGCTGGAAGTAGGACAACTTGGTTGGGAGCAGGTGGGATGGATGATGACACTCAAGATGTGGTTAAAAGTCCACAATAGTGCCCAGAAAGGTTTAATTGTATATTACTCTGCTGACAAGTTTCAGAATTCATGGGAAGCTTCAATCTCTACCTACTTGATGAAAATGGGGTTCTCCAGGGAATACCTGGAAGGGAAAGAAATGGGGCATTTAAGGAATATGATACTGACAAGGCTAAAGGATTTAGCCCGACAAAAGGATATAGCCGCAGTTACTGATACGCGACATCTTAAAGAATACTTAAAATACATCCCAAAGATGGGAGGAATGGCTCCCTATTTGGAAGACACCCTGACAGCGAGGGGGAGGTATCTTGTAATGTGTGCTAGATTTAATGCCCTCCCTACAAGCGTACTACAAGGTAGGATCCAAGGGGTGAGTTATAGTGAAAGAATGTGCCCCTTTGACCAGGCTAGTGTTGAGACTACATATCATGTTCTTTTTGAATGCCAGATGTACAGAGACTTAAGGACAGAATATCTGTCCGAATTGATTGAAAAGCAACCGGGAAGAACTGCGATATACTTAGTGTGGCATGCATTAAATATGAGGGAATACATACCTGCTGTAGCTAAGTATTTAACACAAGCTATCATTAGGAGAACGAGATTTGAGCAATTTTTGACATTGGAAGGAACAGGAGGGGAAAGTGTAACTGGTTGACATGGTACACTGGAGTGGAGTTATGAGGGATTTATAAGTGATGAAGGGAGATCTCCCCTATTATATGAAGGGAAGGGTCCTTGGACAAAGCTAGTGAGATTGGGATGTAAATACATTATTCTGAGGATTGGATGATCTATGAATTGTAGTGGGCTATTGTTATAATTGATTTAAGTAACTCTGTGACAAAGTATGCTTTATATCATGCTTAAATACCAGTTTGAGTTACTTGTAATGATACTGATAGAAAATTCCCTGAGATACTTTTCCCTTGGGATAAGCAGGGTGATAGCTGAGTCACCTTGGGATTGAGATTTTTCTTTTTTCCATTTTAATGTATAAATTAATGTATATGAGATGTATGTCTATGTTTGTAGTTTGTTATGTGTATATGCTATGGCTATGACCAAGTGAATAAAATTATTTACTACTACTATCTTTGATAAGACCTCAATTTGAACCCTTTCCCAAAATTCCCAATTACTTCCTTTCAATTTAAATTGGCCTGTTTGATCTCCATCACTTTGTCAAGGAGAATATCAGAACTGGAGGTCCTATCCATGGACCCCTCATTATATATTTTTTTAAAGGAATCAGTGGTCCTTAGATTAGACCCTTCATCCCAAAGGTGAATGCTTTGTTTCATAGGGAGCAGGATGTGGTACTACCATCTTTTTGCCCAAAACCTAAGCATGTACTAGAAAAAAATATGGCACAATTTAGGTGTTAGAAGGGCATTAGAAGTTTATTTGAATAGTACAGAACCTTTCAGAAAATTGTCTGCACTTTTTGTTTGTTATTATAATCCTAGAAGAGGTTAAAAGGCCTCTAAAGCTGTCATAGCAAAATGGATTTCATCTTGTATAACTGCAGGTTATAGTACAGCGGACCTAAGCCTGCCACAGGGGATTCTTCCTCATTCCACTAGAGGTACAGTCACTTCCTGGGCTAATCGATCCAGGACCTCTTATGATAAAATTTGCATGGCGGCCACCTGGTCAAGTCCACACACGTTCACCAGCACTATAAAATTGACATTTTAGACTCAGCAAATGCAACTTTTGGCAGAAGAATGCTTCAGGGTGTCCTGGACTAATTCTTGAGGTCATAGTTTGTCCTCTTAGTAAACTGCATATAAGTATTTACCTAATAGTTTTTCCCACCCTGATATTGGGAGCACTGCTCTGTAACTTCCCCAGTGTAAAGAATACCTGGCCTTAGGAATTCATAGAAAAGACATAGAAAAGGCTACTTATCTTGTGAATTGTCCTTCTATAGAATTCCACATGCCAGGTATTTGCCTCACCCATAGAAAGAAAGAAAATATCTCTGCTACAAAAAAGCATTTATTTATCAGCATAGTTGCAGGATTCTATTTTAACTCAGTTTTGAAATAAGGTGGGATAATTGTTAATATATATTAAGCTAGTATAGGCTGTACAGGAATGTTTTTTGGAGTACAGCTTTGGAACAACTAGAGGCGGAGGGTACAATCACCCTCAAGCTTGCTCAGTTGAAAATCAGATGCTGCCCGCTACTGGTCGTACGGGAGAGACCAGTAAGTGGACCAGTTGTCCTGTTTGTAGGTGACAGTGGGTATTTAAGACTGTTCCAAGTGACAGTTGATAACCACAAGAAACTGGAAACAACGGTACTACATTGCTGGGGCCAACAATCCAAAACGCAACACGTGATGATTCCATGATCCATTGTACCAACATAGCATGTGGACCCGTGTGATATCAATCTGGGTAATAGATGATGAGAGGGGATTAATGGGTAACCACAACACCATAATCACATAATGCACCAGTATAAATGTTTCAGCAGATGGCTACACACAGGCTTTGTGCAGACACATACACGCACAAGCCAGTAACTCTCTCACATACACACACTCTTTCTGATACCGCAAGGGAAGTGTATCAGAATCTGGAAGACTAGAATAGGGAAGAAGTAACTCTTTTAGAATCTTTTAAATCCGTTTTAAAATATCAGAATAAAACAAGACAAAGGTACTTCAAATGTTTTAAAAAGCATAAACCTATGAGTTTTTATTATTATTTCATATCTGATAATTGCTGCGTTAGTTTAGTTTCATTATTACACTGTTAAGTTTAACTAAAATCTATTCTCTTTGTAAAACATAACTATTACCCATGTGGATGGTAAATATTTCAATATGTTTACTGAGCCAATGTAGTAATTTTTTATCTTGCACTGTACTTCAAAGACAGTATTTAAAGGGACTTCTGTCAGAGCACCATAATTATCCAGCATTCAAATGTTTTTATTTATAAGTGTGAGATTTTGCAGGTGTGTACATCCTGATTAATACATAATTCTGTAACAACTATAAAAACATTTTCTAAAATTCTAATTATGTAGTTCTTAAAGGCAGACAGAACAGGAAATACTACTACAATGATCAAAGTAAAGATCTTTTACAAATATCTCCTATTTAAAAGGGTACAGAAATGTGGCTAAAGTAAATATATAAAGAATGCTATCTAAGAGAGTTTGTGTGTGATGTATGCATAACAGAGGGACATAAGTTGTTATACAGTATTAATCTAGTGATAATTCTGAAATACTCTGGATCTGATTATCAATAATTATGTAATCAATTGATTAAATTTATATGCTGCCATTCTTTGAATTAAAATTCTTGTTATCTAAAGAAATATAATATGCTATAATATTTGTGTACAAGTCCAAATTAAAGTTTCATTTTTGAAATTTAGATTTTCTATTCAGTGTTAATGAGTGGTATTAATAGAAAAGTATCCTAGCTTTCTACGTATTGAGTTGCTTATTTTTGTTTTTGTAACTAGGAATATGTAAATAAACATGACTGAAGTTTAATAGTATGGTAGGTCTAGTATAATCACAACATAACTTTCTAATTGTCTTCAGCCCGACAGATTTCATAACAACAATCTGGATGGACACACTGACTCATTTCAATGTCAAATTCTGAAAATTGAATTGCACCTTTGCTACAGTTGAGATTTACAATAAAGATAGCTTTGGGAAATCTTATCATATGCTCATATTGAGGTCCTGTATGCACTTATACTGGTGGAACCCCATAGTCTTCAGAGAGCATTTAAGACTGCAGTATGAGCAAGTGATGCGGTTTCTGAAAATATGTTTATACCTGTTTATATAGCAGTAGACAATATTGACACACTGTTGTGACTGTCCACCCATTACTAATAAAAATGTGTTTTCAGAAACATTATGAAGAATCAGCTGCTTGTTTAAAAATAATTTGATTTATTTAAAAATTGTTTTTCTTATAATCTCATTGTATAGAAGATTTCAGTGTAATTTTCTTAAACATTAGTTACAGTAGCATGCCTTCTATATAATGAACAGGATGAAATCATTTAGAACATTGTAATACTACATAGTATTGATTCTGGCAGACAAAAGAAGATTAATTGCTTCCTTCTACATGTTTTGATTTTTGAGTTAAAAAACAAGGAAATAAAAAAAGAAGTAAAAGTTTATTAAATGAATTAACATGACCTTGTGTGTAAAAAATTACTCTGTAATGACAAAAAGTAGCAATAATACTTTCCAGATGTTCATTTCCACCCAAACTGGTGCCAAGTATCAATTTGCTAGAAATTATTACACTACTTCTTTAAGAAAGTAGGGATTATAATTGCTCTTACACCAAAATTAACTTCTACCTATATGGAAATGTGATGTAGAAATGATAGAACCTTTCTTTCCATTACTAACAATACACTTCAGAGAACTGTTGCATTTTGTCAAGACAAATGTCATCCCTACTAATAATTTAATCAGAACAGTAATGCGATTTTATGTTTTAAGCATTTTTATTAGAGTTTTGATGTACTCTTAGTAAAAATGCTTTGCAGATAATTCAGATATTTATTTATTTATTTTAAGAATTTTTATCCCGCCCCTCCTGCCACAGGCAGCTCAAGGTGGCTAACAATATAAACATACGAGCAATATAAAAACATACGTTGAAACAATTTATAACAATAGAAAGAAGTTAAGAAATATAATCAAAACACACCAGCCCTAACCTCCGCCCCCCTCTCATCACCCATCTCCCTCACCAAAAGCCCGGCGGAACAGCCAGGTCTTACATTATCCTACATATGTGAACACTCATGTGTTTGGTAAACTTATTCATAATTATTATAATTATTATAAACTTATTCATCATTATTCATAAGCAGGCTGGGGGTGCTCCTTGATCCCGAGCTGTGTCTGGAATACCAGGTTGCTGCTGTGGCCAGGAGTGCCTTTCATCGACTCCTATCTGGTGAGAGGCTGCATCCCTTTCTTTCAGATATGGATCTGACCACCGTCATCTGTGCCTTCATTTCCTCAAGACTGGACTATTGTATTGTGCTCTATGTGGGACTCCTCTTAAAGACTGTTTAGGGACTGCAGAACGCAGCAGCCTACCTTTTGATGGGGATGGGTCTCTGGGAGCACATTACGCCAGTGCTTAAGAGTCTCCACTGGCTGCCAGTAGCGTTCAAGGCACAATTCAGGGTGCTAGTTTTGACCTATAAAGCACTAAATGGCCTGGGTCCTACATACCTAAGGACCATCTTCCTCCTCATGTCCCTTCACAACCCCTGAGATCATCTGAGAGTGCCCTCTTGCAAGTTCCATCCTTGCCCCCCAGGTCTGTACAACCTGGACTCGCAGAGCGGCATTCTCAGTGTCTGCTTCATGGCTTTGGAACTCCCTTCCCTTGGAGATTCGTCTAAGCCTTGTGCCTTCCTTGTGCATCTTCCAAAGGAAGTGTAAGACCTATTTATTCAGCCAGTCTTTCAACAAGCAGGGGTAGATTTTAGTTTGGGACGGAGTTGGGTGTGCGGATTTCATTTTTCTTTTTTCCATTTAATGGATGGGTGTCTTTTTATTGTTTTATGGTTCTTAATTTTATGCAGTGTTTTTATGTAAGCTGCCCTGAACCTTTGGGGATAGGGCAGGGTAGAAATCCAAATAAATAAATACATATTTTCTAAGTTTCCAGACGTTTTTAAATCTTACATTAAAGGAGTCAAAGTACATTTTAGATGTGTTCTGTAACTGTTGCAAGAATAAAGAAGTGT
>QEPC01002450.1:1646811-1655950 GCA_003113815.1 Sphenodon punctatus
ACTAACACAGCTGACAATGGGTGAATTCATTGAAGTCAATGGTAAAACTCCCATTGACTTCATTAGGGTCAGCATTTCACCTAAGAATAGGAAGTAGGATTTCTCACCTACACTAATCCATGGTGCATATTTGATTCCTGTGTAATTATATATCATAACTCACATAATCAAGCAATCTCAGCTTTGATCAGTTATATCCTGAGAAAGAAAAAATATTAATTCTAAGAACATGTGCTGTTGTAAGCAATGGGGGGGTGAATATAGTTTGAAACAGATCTCTTTAGTGTTTCTTTATTTCTTTGTTTCTCATACAAAACATATTATGGTCCTTATTACAGCCAGATTGGGGCTGCTGCTGCTGATATACCACGCGCCTACCTGTACGGCAGCATCCCTACACGCCCTAGCTGAATTGGTGTCACAGGTGGTCTTTCAGTCTCCAAGGACCTTAGTCCTGGGGGATTTCAACATCCATGCCGACACCGATCTTGGGGGAGTGGAACTTGAGTTTATGGCCGCCATGACAACCACAGGACTGTGTCAGAGGGTTGTGGACCCGACACATGATGGAGGACATATCCTTGACTTGACTTGATATTCTGCACTGCCCTTCAGGCGGGGGATCCGGTGGTGGGGGATGTATCAACTATGCCTTTAGTCATGGTCGGATCATTAACTCCTCCAGACTGGTCTCCTGGCATGTTTGTCCTGGAAAGGTGTAGGACCAGTTCGGCTGGTCCACCCTTGGAGACTTATGGAACCAGAAAGGTTCCGGAATGCCCATAGGGAATTACCTCCCGATCTCAATGACTGTTCGCTTGATGATCTCATTGTCCTCTGGGACAGATTGCTGACTGAGGCCATTGACCAAATGGCTCCCAGGCATCCGCTTCCAGAATGCTGACGATGCAGGTCCCCTTGGTTTACAGAGGACCTGCGCCGGATGAAGCAGGAAGGATGGCGGTTGGAGCGATAGTGGTGCCGGACTTGCGCTGAAGCCGACCGATTGCAACATAAAGCTAGTTTAAAAGCTTATGCCGTAGCGGTACGGGCAACAAAGAAAGAGTTATTTGCTACCCTCATCGTATCCGCTAAGTCACGTCCAGCAGAGCTTTTCAGTGGGTGTCGCCGCTGATACAGCGGATGTCCTTGGGGCATTAAGGGCCACCTGTTGCGAATTAGATCTGTGCCTGTCCTGGCTGGTTAAGGCCTTCTGGGAGACATGAGGGCCGCTGATGGCAGGGGTTGTCAGTACTTCTCTTAGGCAGGACAAAGTGCCTAGCCGCCTCAAAGAGGTGGTAGTGCGGCTGCTGCTCAAGAAATCAACTCATGACATTGACTCCCTGGCCAGCTATCAGCCATTCTCTAACCTTTCCTTTTTAGGGAAGGTTATTGAACAGATGACTCAGCAGTTTCAGGGTCATCTGGATCGGGTCAGTTTTCTTGATCCTTCGCAGTCTGGTTTTCATCCTGGGCTTGGCACGGAGACTGCACTTGTGGCTTTGGCTGATGACCTGCACTGTGAATTAGATCAAGGCAGATCATCTATTTTAATTCTATTAGATCTGTCGACTGGATATGATACCGTTGACCACAAGATGTTGGTGGCTCAGCTCTGGGACCGGGCTAGGGTGGGTGGAATTGTTCTTGAATGGTTCCACTCATTCCTTGTCAGGAGAACTCAACGTGTGGTTCTCAGGGAATGTACTTCATCTCCCCAGGACCTCACGTGTGGAGTCCCGCAGGGTTCTATTCTGTCCCTCCTTCTGTTCAATGTGTATGTGCAGCCTTTGGGTGAGGTCGTGAGAGGGTTCGACATATGCTGTCATCAGTATGCTGATGACACACAACTTTACCTCTCTTTTTCTGCAGGCCCAGACCTGGCAGTCTTGGTGCTTACCCAGTGCCTGGCAGCTGTGGGGGACTGGATGAGAGCGAGCCGTCTGAAGTTGAATCCAACAGGACGGAGGTGATGTTGGTGCGTAGGGCGGGGGGGTGGCGCCTGTCATTGACGGGGTTTGCCCCCCTTTGGCCACACAGGTCCGTAGTCTGGGGGTGCTCCTCGATTCACAGCCCCGCCTGGATCTCCAGATGGAGGCTGTGGTGAGGGGAGTATTTTGCCAGTTACGTATGGTATGATGGCTGCGGCTGTATTTTTCAGACTCTGATCTGGCCACCATCATCCATGCCTTTATTACCTCTAGACTAGACTACTGTAATGCACTCTACGTGGGGCTGCCCTTGGGGACGGTCCGGAGGTTGCAGCTGGTGCAGAATACGGCGGCCCATCTCTTAACGTGGACGGTTTGCTGCGAGCACATTACACTGGTGCTCCGTTCTCTACACTAGCTGCCTATTATCTTCTGGGCCCAGGTTAGGGTGTTGGTGATGACCTATAAACAGGGACCCGAGTTCACTGCATTACCCCGAATCGCGCTGTTTCTCGTGGTTCCAGCCATCCTTCGCGGTGATTGACTGGATTCGTGGTGACCTGCACTTCAGGTGTGTTGTTGATTCATCTAACCCAGTACTTACAGAGCACGTGGCTTGGAGTCCAGAAAAAAGAGAGCCACGCTGCTTCTGCTTTACCGCGGGGCACAAGCAGCGCTGGAGCCGAGCCAGAGGAGCACCCGGAGCCGAGCGGGGTGCTCGGTGTCTAGCTCTAGCTCCACTAATGGCTGGAGGGGGGGGCAGCGCCCGGAGCTGAGCGGGGCGCCCGGTTGGTTGGAGGGAGGGGAGGCTGATCGGGCTTACCACGGGGCACAAGCAGTGCCCGGAGATGAGCGGGGTGCCTGGTGTCTAGCTCTAGCCCCGCTGATGGCAGGGGTGTGTGTTAACCGGACTTACTGCTGGGCACAAGCAGCGCTGGAGCCGAGCCAGAGGGGCACCCGGTGTCCAGCTCTATAGCTGGAGTGGGGGGTGGGGTGTCTGATGACTGGAGCGGGGCTGATCCAGCTTACTGCGGGGCACAAGCAGCGCTGGAGCCGAGCCGGAGCAGCGCCCGAAGCTCCAGCTCTAGCCCCGTTGATGGCTGGTGGGGGGGGTGTGATTGCATGCGCGGGGGTGTGTGTGATCTCATGATGGCTGGAACGTGTGTGTGTGTGTGTGAGAAAGAGATATTGCGGCTGGGCAGGTTGAGCTGGGCAGAGCGCCCCCAGCAACACCCTTCACATCCAGGGCTGGCCCGAGGCATGTGCCACATGTGCGGCTGCCAGCTGGGGCCCTGGACTTGCCTGGATGGGCAGCAGACTGCAGCCAGCTTCTCCCCCAATAAGTTATTCTGCCTCCCCTCCCTGGCTTCGCGCTGCAGCAGCCGGGGGGGGGACGGGGACGGGACACACACAGATCGGACTGGGAGATAAAGCTGTTTGTTTACAAACAAACTCCTCCCCATGTGAGTGATCAGAAGGTTCCTTGTGAAGAAGGCTCTTCGAGATGGCTCTGAACATTCTCACAACTGGGTTGTGTACGCTCACCCTATACAAATAGACCACATGATGGTCTTGAGCTCCTCTAGTATAAAAAGCACCTCCACTGCAGTTGGGGCATTGGGGGGCATCATGTGCACCTGGGGGGTGAACAATAAAAGACAAAAATAGTGCAATGTATAAAATAATTTTCCCAGATGGGGGGGCAGCCCATGCACCTGAGGGGTGGACTGTAAAAGACATTAAAAATTGTGCAATGCAACTGTAAAATGTAGAAATTTTATTAAATGTATGTATTTCAAAGGCCATTGTAGAAAACAAGCAAATACTGAACGAACAAACAAACAAATCAACAACTAAAGACCAGGTAATATACAATTTTTATAAATTTAAAATAAGGAAACTTTAAAATACAAAGCATCTTAAATGTTTTCCTTTGAAAACCTGAAATAACCTTACTCTACTGTAATTTGATTTAAGGGGTACAAAGATGGAGCGTTGGTTGGCTGAGAAGACCAGCAGCAGCAATAGCAATCCTGGCCATAAATAAAAAATCTCGGCCCGTGAACGTGCTGCAGAATTTAAAGATTTTCACGAGGATGATGGGAAACTGTTTTGCACCTGCTGCAATTTGTTGCTTGTGAAGATCAACAATCACGGACCACCTTAAATAAAAAAATCACTCAAAGAGGAAAGCAGACTGTGATGAGAGACAGGTGGGAGACACTCTTATTTCTGACTTCTCTGTCCAACTGTAGTTGTTCAAACAAGTATCCTGTACTTATTACTTTTGTCTTTATTCCAGGCAAGCAAGAAGCAGAGGACCATAACAACTTGTATCAGGAACCAGACAGAGGCTCAAGAATGCAAGAAAGGGCTTGCACGTGACTTTGTTCAGACACTCCTAGAAGCGAACATCCCACTTCAGAAAGCAGATCATCCTTCTGTACGTAAGTTTCGGATGCGTCATGTGAAGAATGCCGGTTCTTTGCCTTCTGCAGACCAACTCTGCAAAGTTTACTTTCCTGACGTGTATGAAAATGAGAAACACGTACTGAAAAATGAGACTCTTGCTGGTAAGAATGCGCTCATTGTAGATGAGACTTGTGATGCACAGCAAAGGTGTGTTCTAAATGTCCTAGCTGCTCCTTTGGAAAAGGATGCCACTGAAAGGATTCATCCTTATCTCTTGGACACTGTATTCTTGGACAGTGTTGATCACGGAGTTGTAGCAAGATCAGTTGTTCAGGCACTCAGTGAATACAATATTGCTTTTGAAAACATATATTTTTTCACTAGTGACAATGATTCATATATGAAGAAGGCTTTCTCTGCTGGTCTGAAAATACTTATAACGAACTGCATCATATCACTTGCCTTGCTCATATACTTGATCTTATTGTGGGCGAATTGCAAAGGCCTTTTGAGCTTACAAGGTCATTTGTGAAGATGTTTCAAAAGCTCTTTTCCTTGCCAAGCAAAAGGAAAAGCAGATACCTGAACCACCTCCAGCAATGTGATCTTGCCAAGAGAGCCACAACGCCACCAGATCCCTGTGCAACACGGTGGAGCTCCTTCTTTAGGGCTGCTGTTTACCACGGGGATCATATAAAACATCAGTTGACCTTTATTCAGAAAGAAGTGGATCGGGGTGTTCCATGTGAAACAGTGAAAAGATTACAGGTAAATGTTATTTTAATAAACAGGTGTGTAAAACATAGAGTTAACTACTGAGAGGATAAAACTTTCCTTCAGGACTAACTATGGATTTTTCTTTTCTTTTCACATACCACTTTCTGACAGGAAGACATATGTCAGGGTTCAGATGGAGCTGGCATTCTTAGCAGAAAAAACAGCCCCCTTGTTTGCTCTCCTGGACAAATTTCAGTCCCAGGTCCCTATTGGCACAGAAGTTGTGGATTTGCTGGAAGAGTTGCACATCCATCTGGAGACAAATGTACAGCTGGCAGCAGAATCCTGTAAGAACTTCCTGGATGCTGAAGAGGAGGAAGACTTACCTCTGTCTCTTTGGCCACAGATGGTAGCCAAGTTCAAAGAGGCTTTTAAAGGATCAGCACTGAAACTGGGCAAATACATGTCCACAGAGGGTCAGTCAGGGTATTCCTTCTTAAAAGCAGAGAGATTTTTTGATCCTGCTAAGATTCCCTTCCTCAGTATGAACAAGGATGATCTTCGGGATTGTATTCCAGAACTGAATATGGTACCAGAGGAAAAATTGACTGTCTACCAGAAGATCCTTGCACCACAGTATGTAAATAATTGTGCAAAGGACTCTGTTAAAAAGTACCTGGACATGTTTTGGAATAGTGCCTTAGACAGGGTGCCAAAACTTGCCAAGGTGGCACTAGTTAGAATAAATTCCGTTAAAACATCTGCTGATGCTGAACGAAGTTTCAGTGCGCATAATTTAATATTTGCACAAAATCGTAGAAATATGTCTGAGGACAGCATCAAGAAGGCAGTGTTTATATATTTCAGTATTAATAATGCTAACAAATAATGCCAGTGTTTGTATATTCAGTTCTTTCTCTCTCTAATTTATGTTAAAGTATAGGGTGAAGATGGAATAAACAGTATTTTTGTTTTTCTTTTTGTCTTTTTATTCAAAATGCACACTGGGAAAGTATGCATAATTATGCAAATCAAGCTAATTATGTAAAATTTATGCTTGCGGTGAATTTGCAGAACTGGGCAGCAGTGCTTGCGGTAAATTTGTAGAACTGGAGATTGCTGAACGCAGAATTGAATTTTTTTTGGTGCAGTCAACTCGGGTCCCTGCCTATAAAGCCCTAAATGACCTGTGCCCTGCTTACCTGCAGAACTGCCTCAGGCCCCAGGTTGTACTGCAGCCCCTGCGGTCGGCCGGGGACACCCGATTCGAAGTCCCCCGGGTTTCCTGGGGGACGACAATGGGGAGGGCATTCTTGGTGGCCGTTCCTAGGTTGTGGAATTCGCTCCTGACGGAGGTCTGCCTGATCCCAGACCTCCCCTCTTTCTGAAGACAGTGTAAGACCTGGCTGTTCTGCTGGGCCTTTTTAGGGAGGGAGACGGGGAGGGTGGGTTAGATACGGGGTTACTTTTTTGCCCTTTTAGTATATTTTTTGTATTATAATTAATTTTAAATTGTATATGAGATGTATTATATGATTGTTTTTTTTAATTATTATTATTGATTATATGTGTTGTGAGCTGCTCTGGGAGCAGGAGGGTGTGGGGTAGAAGATAAGTGATATGAAATAAAATAAATAAATAAATATTGCTTTAAAACATCATGGGATTTTAAATGGAAAATACTTCTTTAGCAAAAGAATGTCAATATTTATTGAATTAAGGCCTTGCAGTAACTATTATATTTGAATGAAATGTTTGAATATATATGTTCAAATCCTGGCTTGTATTTACCAGATAATGTGTTTGCCCTCATCCTACAGCTGAATCTGTATCTCAGGACTACTGCTTTGGCATCACTTTCTCTTAAGGAGAGGTGCAAGACTGGAATGAGAGAGGGGTCAAATATACTAGGACCACCAGATCAAAATTTAGAAACTAAGGAATACTGTCAAGCTGTGATGTCTGCTGTCTGGANTGCAGCCACTGTGAGGAAGTTGAAAAACTTTATTGGCTGCGTGGACAATCTGAGAGCGAAAGGAAAACTTCCTTCCCAGCACTGTCAACTGGTGGGTGGCCTTGGGCTAGGCAGCAGATATCGGTCTCAGCAGTGTATCCAGCTTCACTGTTGCCGAAGCCATTGCAATGCTCTCCTTATTGGGCTTAGACACCAGCATTTATGAAACACTATCTGATTATTTCTCTTTTGTTATTCTGGTCCTTCTTTTCTTCTGGATAACTTTCCAACCTTAGTTAATTAGTCTTTTCTGGCCTCTAAGCCTCTGACACATTAGTTGTGAGGTAACTACATTAGTAATTATACAGTATGATTTCTATCCTAAATGTAGTCAGGACCAACAAAAATTTACATCAAGCAAGAGGCTGCTTCCATTAGTAGGTGAAATTCTTCCTTTTTCGAACAATAGCACTAGCTATTGGCCTGGAGAACAACAGCTTTGAATGTTTAATACCTGCTACATGAGGGGTCATGCTAGACTGAATTAACAGTTCATCTGTCTGCATATTTGTTTCTGTGTTGGATTTGATTTTCATTGCATCATAATGAAGACCTATAGGGTCTTGGTCCCTCATATCTCAGGGACTGCCTCGCCTTCGGTCTGCCAGGGGTGCCTTTTTGGAGGTCCCCCGGGTAAAATGGGGGGCCACAATGGAGAGGGTGTTCTTGGTGGCTGGCTCGCGACTTTGGAACTCCCTTCCAGAGGAAGCCCACCTAGCCCCAAGTCTATTGGCTTTCCGCCAAGCCTGTAAAACCTGGCAGTTTGCCCAGGTCTTCGGGGGGAGGGGGAGGGGGGTAGTTTCTTTGGGGGGAGGATTTTTGGTTTTAGAAGAAAAATATTTAAGATGTGAGCGTTGTAATTATGTTTTAAATTGGATTTTATTGTTATATATTTTATCTGTTATAAGTTGCCCCGAGATGCCATTGGCATGAGGGGGCGGTTTAATAATGCACGGAAATATAAATAATCATGTAACATACTTGAATGGACATAGTATGATAATGATTTCTCAGGGCTGATTAACATCTCCACCTTGTTGAGCTACTAGGACTGAGGGTTCAAGCAGAGATACACATAACTAAAAATACTCCTTTTATCCCTCACCTTATAAAAACAAACATAAAACAGTATACCTGTGCATGATGTCAGGTTCTGTGTGTGATCAAATATTTATCAAATATTTATTAAGCGTGACCAAGCGTGTTTGATTGAAAAACCATTTTTTTTTCTGACATTATTTTTACTTTTGGTGGCAGAAAACAGCACATTTAAATTGTTTTTATCTTTGGATCCTCAGGGCTGTGGTGATAAACTGTATAAGCAATGAACAAATAAATGATGATTCTGCTCTAGGTTGTATGGTGATTGTTCTAACTGATGGTGTTATTCTTCTGGTTTTGTAGAGTGAAATTGTGCTCATGGAACACGCTCTAGAAAAGTAACTGGTTTATTGTGCACCTTTTTTAATACTGCACTCCACTCACATGCCAGGTCAGCTCTGATTTGTTGCAGAATAGGGGGAGTCAATGTTTTTCATCCAATGACCCTAATTGGGAGTGGGACTAACACAGCTGACAATGGGTGAATTCATTGAAGTCAATGGTAAAACTCCCATTGACTTCATTAGGGTCAGCATTTCACCTAAGAATAGGAAGTAGGATTTCTCACCTACACTAATCCATGGTGCATATTTGATTCCTGTGTAATTATATATCATAACTCACATAATCAAGCAATCTCAGCTTTGATCAGTTATATCCTGAGAAAGAAAAAATATTAATTCTAAGAACATGTGCTGTTGTAAGCAATGGGGGGGTGAATATAGTTTGAAACAGATCTCTTTAGTGTTTCTTTATTTCTTTGTTTCTCATACAAAACATATTATGGTCCTTATTACAGCCAGATTGGGGCTGCTGCTGCTGATATACCACGCGCCTACCTGTACGGCAGCATCCCTACACGCCCTAGCTGAATTGGTGTCACAGGTGGTCTTTCAGTCTCCAAGGACCTTAGTCCTGGGGGATTTCAACATCCATGCCGACACCGATCTTGGGGGAGTGGAAC
>QEPC01002450.1:1657623-1695246 GCA_003113815.1 Sphenodon punctatus
ATTTTTTTTTCTGACATTATTTTTACTTTTGGTGGCAGAAAACAGCACATTTAAATTGTTTTTATCTTTGGATCCTCAGGGCTGTGGTGATAAACTGTATAAGCAATGAACAAATAAATGATGATTCTGCTCTAGGTTGTATGGTGATTGTTCTAACTGATGGTGTTATTCTTCTGGTTTTGTAGAGTGAAATTGTGCTCATGGAACACGCTCTAGAAAAGTAACTGGTTTATTGTGCACCTTTTTAAATACTGCACTCCACTCACATGCCAGGCCAGCTCTGATTTGTTGCAGAATAGGGGGAGTCAATGTTTTTCATCCAATGACCCTAATTGGGAGTGGGACTAACACAGCTGACAATGGGTGAATTCATTGAAGTCAATGGTAAAACTCCCATTGACTTCATTAGGGTCAGCATTTCACCTAAGAATAGGAAGTAGGATTTCTCACCTACACTAATCCATGGTGCATATTTGATTCCTGTGTAATTATATATCATAACTCACATAATCAAGCAATCTCAGCTTTGATCAGTTATATCCTGAGAAAGAAAAAATATTAATTCTAAGAACATGTGCTGTTTTAAGCAATGGGGGGGTGAATATAGTTTGAAACAGATCTCTTTAGTGTTTCTTTATTTCTTTGTTTCTCATACAAAACATATTATGGTCCTTATTACAGCCAGATTGGGGCTGCTGCTGCTGATATACCACGCGCCTACCTGTACGGCAGCATCCCTACACGCCCTAGCTGAATTGGTGTCACAGGTGGTCTTTCAGTCTCCAAGGACCTTAGTCCTGGGGGATTTCAACATCCATGCCGACACCGATCTTGGGGGAGTGGAACGTGAGTTTATGGCTGCCATGACAACCACAGGACTGTGTCAGAGGGTTGTGGGCCCGACACATGATGGAGGACATATCCTTGACTTGACTTGATATTCTGCACTGCCCTTCAGGCGGGGGATCCGGTGGTGGGGGATGTATCAACTATGCCTTTAGTCATGGTCGGATCATTAACTCCTCCAGACTGGTCTCCTGGCATGTTTGTCCTGGAAAGGTGTAGGACCAGTTCGGCTGGTCCACCCTCGGAGACTTATGGAACCAGAAAGGTTCCGGAATGCCCATAGGGAATTACGTCCCGATCTCAATGACTGTTCGCTTGATGACCTCATTGTCCTCTGGGACAGATTGCTGACTGAGGCCATTGACCAAATGGCTCCCAGGCAGCCGCTTCCAGAATGCTGACGATGCAGGTCCCTTTGGTTTACAGAGGACCTGCGCCGGATGAAGCAGGAAGGATGGCGGTTGGAGCGATAGTGGTGCCGGACTTGCGCTGAAGCCGACCGATTGCAACATAAAGCTAGTTTAAAAGCTTATGCCGTAGCGGTACGGGCAACAAAGAAAGAGTTATTTGCTACCCTCATCGTATCCGCTAAGTCACGTCCAGCAGAGCTTTTCAGTGGGTGTCGCCGCTGATACAGCGGATGTCCTTGGGGCATTAAGGGCCACCTGTTGCGAATTAGATCTGTGCCTGTCCTGGCTGGTTAAGGCCTTCTGGGAGACATGAGGGCCGCTGATGGCAGGGGTTGTCAGTACTTCTCTTAGGCAGGACAAAGTGCCTAGCCGCCTCAAAGAGGTGGTAGTGCGGCTGCTGCTCAAGAAATCAACTCATGACATTGACTCCCTGGCCAGCTATCAGCCATTCTCTAACCTTTCCTTTTTAGGGAAGGTTATTGAACAGATGACTCAGCAGTTTCAGGGTCATCTGGATCGGGTCAGTTTTCTTGATCCTTCGCAGTCTGGTTTTCATCCTGGGCTTGGCACGGAGACTGCACTTGTGGCTTTGGCTGATGACCTGCACTGTGAATTAGATCAAGGCAGATCATCTATTTTAATTCTATTAGATCTGTCGACTGGATATGATACCGTTGACCACAAGATGTTGGTGGCTCAGCTCTGGGACCGGGCTAGGGTGGGTGGAATTGTTCTTGAATGGTTCCACTCATTCCTTGTCAGGAGAACTCAACGTGTGGTTCTCAGGGAATGTACTTCATCTCCCCAGGACCTCACGTGTGGAGTCCCGCAGGGTTCTATTCTGTCCCTCCTTCTGTTCAATGTGTATGTGCAGCCTTTGGGTGAGGTCGTGAGAGGGTTCGACATATGCTGTCATCAGTATGCTGATGACACACAACTTTACCTCTCTTTTTCTGCAGGCCCAGACCTGGCAGTCTTGGTGCTTACCCAGTGCCTGGCAGCTGTGGGGGACTGGATGAGAGCGAGCCGTCTGAAGTTGAATCCAACAGGACGGAGGTGATGTTGGTGCGTAGGGCGGGGGGGTGGCGCCTGTCATTGACGGGGTTTGCCCCCCTTTGGCCACACAGGTCCGTAGTCTGGGGGTGCTCCTCGATTCACAGCCCCGCCTGGATCTCCAGATGGAGGCTGTGGTGAGGGGAGTATTTTGCCAGTTACGTATGGTATGATGGCTGCGGCTGTATTTTTCAGACTCTGATCTGGCCACCATCATCCATGCCTTTATTACCTCTAGACTAGACTACTGTAATGCACTCTACGTGGGGCTGCCCTTGGGGACGGTCCGGAGGTTGCAGCTGGTGCAGAATACGGCGGCCCATCTCTTAACGTGGACGGTTTGCTGCGAGCACATTACACTGGTGCTCCGTTCTCTACACTAGCTGCCTATTATCTTCTGGGCCCAGGTTAGGGTGTTGGTGATGACCTATAAACAGGGACCCGAGTTCACTGCATTACCCCGAATCGCGCTGTTTCTCGTGGTTCCAGCCATCCTTCGCGGTGATTGACTGGATTCGTGGTGACCTGCACTTCAGGTGTGTTGTTGATTCATCTAACCCAGTACTTACAGAGCACGTGGCTTGGAGTCCAGAAAAAAGAGAGCCACGCTGCTTCTGCTTTACCGCGGGGCACAAGCAGCGCTGGAGCCGAGCCAGAGGAGCACCCGGAGCCGAGCGGGGTGCTCGGTGTCTAGCTCTAGCTCCACTAATGGCTGGAGGGGGGGGCAGCGCCCGGAGCTGAGCGGGGCGCCCGGTTGGTTGGAGGGAGGGGAGGCTGATCGGGCTTACCACGGGGCACAAGCAGTGCCCGGAGATGAGCGGGGTGCCTGGTGTCTAGCTCTAGCCCCGCTGATGGCAGGGGTGTGTGTTAACCGGACTTACTGCTGGGCACAAGCAGCGCTGGAGCCGAGCCAGAGGGGCACCCGGTGTCCAGCTCTATAGCTGGAGTGGGGGGTGGGGTGTCTGATGACTGGAGCGGGGCTGATCCAGCTTACTGCGGGGCACAAGCAGCGCTGGAGCCGAGCCGGAGCAGCGCCCGAAGCTCCAGCTCTAGCCCCGTTGATGGCTGGTGGGGGGGGTGTGATTGCATGCGCGGGGGTGTGTGTGATCTCATGATGGCTGGAACGTGTGTGTGTGTGTGTGAGAAAGAGATATTGCGGCTGGGCAGGTTGAGCTGGGCAGAGCGCCCCCAGCAACACCCTTCACATCCAGGGCTGGCCCGAGGCATGTGCCACATGTGCGGCTGCCAGCTGGGGCCCTGGACTTGCCTGGATGGGCAGCAGACTGCAGCCAGCTTCTCCCCCAATAAGTTATTCTGCCTCCCCTCCCTGGCTTCGCGCTGCAGCAGCCGGGGGGGGGACGGGGACGGGACACACACAGATCGGACTGGGAGATAAAGCTGTTTGTTTACAAACAAACTCCTCCCCATGTGAGTGATCAGAAGGTTCCTTGTGAAGAAGGCTCTTCGAGATGGCTCTGAACATTCTCACAACTGGGTTGTGTACGCTCACCCTATACAAATAGACCACATGATGGTCTTGAGCTCCTCTAGTATAAAAAGCACCTCCACTGCAGTTGGGGCATTGGGGGGCATCATGTGCACCTGGGGGGTGAACAATAAAAGACAAAAATAGTGCAATGTATAAAATAATTTTCCCAGATGGGGGGGCAGCCCATGCACCTGAGGGGTGGACTGTAAAAGACATTAAAAATTGTGCAATGCAACTGTAAAATGTAGAAATTTTATTAAATGTATGTATTTCAAAGGCCATTGTAGAAAACAAGCAAATACTGAACGAACAAACAAACAAATCAACAACTAAAGACCAGGTAATATACAATTTTTATAAATTTAAAATAAGGAAACTTTAAAATACAAAGCATCTTAAATGTTTTCCTTTGAAAACCTGAAATAACCTTACTCTACTGTAATTTGATTTAAGGGGTACAAAGATGGAGCGTTGGTTGGCTGAGAAGACCAGCAGCAGCAATAGCAATCCTGGCCATAAATAAAAAATCTCGGCCCGTGAACGTGCTGCAGAATTTAAAGATTTTCACGAGGATGATGGGAAACTGTTTTGCACCTGCTGCAATTTGTTGCTTGTGAAGATCAACAATCACGGACCACCTTAAATAAAAAAATCACTCAAAGAGGAAAGCAGACTGTGATGAGAGACAGGTGGGAGACACTCTTATTTCTGACTTCTCTGTCCAACTGTAGTTGTTCAAACAAGTATCCTGTACTTATTACTTTTGTCTTTATTCCAGGCAAGCAAGAAGCAGAGGACCATAACAACTTGTATCAGGAACCAGACAGAGGCTCAAGAATGCAAGAAAGGGCTTGCACGTGACTTTGTTCAGACACTCCTAGAAGCGAACATCCCACTTCAGAAAGCAGATCATCCTTCTGTACGTAAGTTTCGGATGCGTCATGTGAAGAATGCCGGTTCTTTGCCTTCTGCAGACCAACTCTGCAAAGTTTACTTTCCTGACGTGTATGAAAATGAGAAACACGTACTGAAAAATGAGACTCTTGCTGGTAAGAATGCGCTCATTGTAGATGAGACTTGTGATGCACAGCAAAGGTGTGTTCTAAATGTCCTAGCTGCTCCTTTGGAAAAGGATGCCACTGAAAGGATTCATCCTTATCTCTTGGACACTGTATTCTTGGACAGTGTTGATCACGGAGTTGTAGCAAGATCAGTTGTTCAGGCACTCAGTGAATACAATATTGCTTTTGAAAACATATATTTTTTCACTAGTGACAATGATTCATATATGAAGAAGGCTTTCTCTGCTGGTCTGAAAATACTTATAACGAACTGCATCATATCACTTGCCTTGCTCATATACTTGATCTTATTGTGGGCGAATTGCAAAGGCCTTTTGAGCTTACAAGGTCATTTGTGAAGATGTTTCAAAAGCTCTTTTCCTTGCCAAGCAAAAGGAAAAGCAGATACCTGAACCACCTCCAGCAATGTGATCTTGCCAAGAGAGCCACAACGCCACCAGATCCCTGTGCAACACGGTGGAGCTCCTTCTTTAGGGCTGCTGTTTACCACGGGGATCATATAAAACATCAGTTGACCTTTATTCAGAAAGAAGTGGATCGGGGTGTTCCATGTGAAACAGTGAAAAGATTACAGGTAAATGTTATTTTAATAAACAGGTGTGTAAAACATAGAGTTAACTACTGAGAGGATAAAACTTTCCTTCAGGACTAACTATGGATTTTTCTTTTCTTTTCACATACCACTTTCTGACAGGAAGACATATGTCAGGGTTCAGATGGAGCTGGCATTCTTAGCAGAAAAAACAGCCCCCTTGTTTGCTCTCCTGGACAAATTTCAGTCCCAGGTCCCTATTGGCACAGAAGTTGTGGATTTGCTGGAAGAGTTGCACATCCATCTGGAGACAAATGTACAGCTGGCAGCAGAATCCTGTAAGAACTTCCTGGATGCTGAAGAGGAGGAAGACTTACCTCTGTCTCTTTGGCCACAGATGGTAGCCAAGTTCAAAGAGGCTTTTAAAGGATCAGCACTGAAACTGGGCAAATACATGTCCACAGAGGGTCAGTCAGGGTATTCCTTCTTAAAAGCAGAGAGATTTTTTGATCCTGCTAAGATTCCCTTCCTCAGTATGAACAAGGATGATCTTCGGGATTGTATTCCAGAACTGAATATGGTACCAGAGGAAAAATTGACTGTCTACCAGAAGATCCTTGCACCACAGTATGTAAATAATTGTGCAAAGGACTCTGTTAAAAAGTACCTGGACATGTTTTGGAATAGTGCCTTAGACAGGGTGCCAAAACTTGCCAAGGTGGCACTAGTTAGAATAAATTCCGTTAAAACATCTGCTGATGCTGAACGAAGTTTCAGTGCGCATAATTTAATATTTGCACAAAATCGTAGAAATATGTCTGAGGACAGCATCAAGAAGGCAGTGTTTATATATTTCAGTATTAATAATGCTAACAAATAATGCCAGTGTTTGTATATTCAGTTCTTTCTCTCTCTAATTTATGTTAAAGTATAGGGTGAAGATGGAATAAACAGTATTTTTGTTTTTCTTTTTGTCTTTTTATTCAAAATGCACACTGGGAAAGTATGCATAATTATGCAAATCAAGCTAATTATGTAAAATTTATGCTTGCGGTGAATTTGCAGAACTTGGCAGCAGTGCTTGCGGTAAATTTGTAGAACTGGAGATTGCTGAACGCAGAATTGAAATTTTTTTGGCGCAGTCAACTCGGGTCCCTGCCTATAAAGCCCTAAATGACCTGTGCCCTGCTTACCTGCAGAACTGCCTCAGGCCCCAAGTGGTACTGCAGCCCCTGCGGTCGGCCGGGGACACCCGATTCGAAGTCCCCCGGGTTTCCTGGGGGACGACAATGGGGAGGGCATTCTTGGTGGCCGTTCCTAGGTTGTGGAATTCGCTCCTGACGGAGGTCTGCCTGATCCCAGACCTCCCCTCTTTCCGAAGACAGTGTAAGACCTGGCTGTTCTGCTGGGCCTTTTTAGGGAGGGAGACGGGGAGGGTGGGTTAGATACGGGGTTACTTTTTTGCCCTTTTAGTATATTTTTTGTATTATAATTAATTTTAAATTGTATATGAGATGTATTATATGATTGTTTTTTTTAATTATTATTATTGATTATATGTGTTGTGAGCTGCTCTGGGAGCAGGAGGGTGTGGGGTAGAAGATAAGTGATATGAAATAAAATAAATAAATAAATATTGCTTTAAAACATCATGGGATTTTAAATGGAAAATACTTCTTTAGCAAAAGAATGTCAATATTTATTGAATTAAGGCCTTGCAGTAACTATTATATTTGAATGAAATGTTTGAATATATATGTTCAAATCCTGGCTTGTATTTACCAGATAATGTGTTTGCCCTCATCCTACAGCTGAATCTGTATCTCAGGACTACTGCTTTGGCATCACTTTCTCTTAAGGAGAGGTGCAAGACTGGAATGAGAGAGGGGTCAAATATACTAGGACCACCAGATCAAAATTTAGAAACTAAGGAATACTGTCAAGCTGTGATGTCTGCTGTCTGGAGCTCTGTGGAGCTGTTGCATTAGGGATATAATGTAAGGGATACTGTGGTCAAATAAAAGATATTTGACATTCCCATTGGATACTGAAGTGGTTTGGCCGAACTGTGTGTGGAACCTGCATAGTTCTCTAACTCAACCGATGATTTCAGCCAATCTGAGATCCTGAAATTATGAGTTCTAGTTCAAACACACAAAAATTGAAATGACAAAATATCAAATGAGAGTCCAGTAGTAGAGTTCTCAAAAAATGGACCCTATATCTGCTGTTTTCCTCTTAAATAGCACTCCCATGAAAAGAATGACATTTGTTGTCTTGTGAGATATATTTATTTTATTTATTTATATTATTTTATATTATAATTTATATTATTTTTATTCCCCTCCCACCCCGCTCCAATGGCAGCCCAGGGTGGTGTACATAAAATATAAAATACTTAATAAAAATCACTTTTAAAATCCCCACTTAAAAAAATCAGTTCTGCTACCTGGCACATACGTGCAGTCGAGCAGCCACTGACCTCCATTTGTATTTTTAGAAAACACATTATAAGAAAAGTTACGTGACTCTGATTTTTAAAATCACATAACTTTATCAGGAGCCAGCTCTGTCACAAAGACTTTAAGCTCTAGTCAGCTTCATGTCAATTACCTGCTTATCTCAGAAGCCACAAGGAAGCGGAAGCTCTAGTTAGTTTCATGTTAATAATTACCCTCTTGCCTCACTCTACTTTTCACTCCCTATGAAAAGTTGCATGAGCTTTAGTCAGTTTCATGTCAATTATCCTCTTGCCTCACTATGTACTTTTCACTCCGTATGAAAAGTTGCATGACTTTTATTCATCCCCTCCGTATGAAAAGTTACCTGACTTTTATTCATTCACTCCATGGGGAGGATTTTGAGCAGGGGTCAGGCGTATCACCCCACAGCACAACACCAACCCCAAACCTCCCGTTTGGAAAGTTATGTAACTGTGGAAAGTGAAAGTTGTGTGACTTGAAAGCTGTGACTGTGGCAAGTCACGTGACTTTTATTCATTCACTCCATGGGGAGGATTTTGCACAGTGGTATGGAAAGTTGTGTGCCTTTTATCATCCCGCAACATATGAGTAGTGTTTGGAAATGTTAATATGAGACATACACTCTAAATATTTCTGGAATGTCTCGCAAGATTGTCCGTGAGTTTCAGGACACCTTTTGTGAGTGTCCCACAACTCCGATAAGTGCAATGCTTTGTTGAACATGGAGAGTGACTTGCAGCGATTCCCTACGAAGAGACATTGTTGTTCAGGGGTCTGATCCCTCAGTGATGAAGCTCTCCAACTATTAGAGTAGTGGGACTCCTATTGTCACTGCAAATGCCACTCCCCCCACATTTCTTCGGGAGATGTACCATTTTGTGAAAGGGGAAGAGTAAACATTCAGCTTACAACATAGAAGCCTTTATTCCCACATCTCTGTACTCCCTTACCTTGAGCTCAGTTTGCGGACGGGGGGAAAAACTGAATCCAGGGCCCAGATCCAGGAACCACCCCCCCCGCCCCCAAAAAACTATCACATTATTTATATAAAGAACATTTTGAAAAAAAATTCATAGGCGACTTATGCTAATAAAAGAAATAATGTGATAGTTTACTTATTGGCAAATATTAGTAAGAGTAAGTGGCTTTGGTAATAAAGTAAGTACATATCTTCCCTTAATGTTGATGGTAAATTATGGAATATAGATAGAAATTCTATAAATAATTTCCATGCTTTTTGGTGTATAATTTTTTGTTGTAATGTATGTTAAATGTTTTTTGAATTATAAATATATGTTTCATGTTTTTTTGTTTAAGAGGAAGGTTTTTTGTTTTGGAAATGGTTCCGCCTTTAATCTTTTTTGAAACAGTTAGGTTTTTTTGTTTTAGATAATTAATAGGAAAGGCCAGGCACAGATAGAAGTCAAGCCCTTTCATTATAGGATTTGCTTTTCTCTTGAGGAAAATCTGAAATTTTAAAATTGAGCCAAATCCCATTATCTGAACACCCCTGAATTTCATGATACCTTTGTAGTTTGGAATGCCTTTAATTTTAAACCGGTAAATTGAAAACTTACCTTCAGATGTGAGTAGAATACTATTGCTAGGCTAGCAAATGAGAAAAGTTAGATCAGGTGGTAATAGGGTTAAACAACTAGGAATCATGCACAGAATTGTATTGAAGAGGCTATGTTTATGAAAGAAAACCTCAATGATTCTGAAGACAGAGCTGTACATAATGAAATATGTCTTCTCAGAGTTCCTGAAGCAGCAGACTGAGCAAGTGCAACCATGAAATATACAATAAGTTCTGAACACATCATAGACATGAAATGTAAAATAAATTCTACACAAACAACATTGCGCTACCAAATAACCTTTTGCTTATAAATGTAGACACGCCAAAGGATTTTCATAACATCAGAACCAAGAGGTGTGTGTATAATTCTTTTTGGTGTGTGTGAGTGCATATACAAGGGCTATCAAAAAGATTGACAAAATATATATATATTTAGAATGATTTGTGAAAAGCTCTGGATGTTCCCTTTTTATTAGTATTAGTATTATTAATTTAGTATTAATATTAATTTAGTATTTATTATTTAGTATTTATTGTAGGCAGGTCTCTGCCCCAGTGAGTTTATAATCTAAGACAGACAGGCAGAGGGGAGGGGAACAGAGGGAGAGACATGAATACATCCAATCTGGCCACTGCGCCTGCTTCCATCCTGGGGTCTAGGCCACGGCCTGGAATTGGCGGCGGTAACAGATGTTACCGGCCGCCGATTCCGGGCCGTGGTTCAATTAACCATGCTTTCAGAGATGGTTCCCGGACCATCCTCGAAAGTGTGGTTATTTTGCTCACTGCCGGTGGTTCACCGTGGTGAACATCTGGTGGCGAGCAACCAGACGTTACGCGACCATCCACCACCACAGGGGATTGTCCGTGGTTGACCATGATCGCGTAACGTCTGAAAATACCCATTGTTTCATATAGGTGAATTTACTCCTGCACTACAATCCTATTGCTTGGGACTCATAGTATAGTAATGTAGTCATTGGGGCCAATTCAAAGTCCCACGGATCTCATGTGTAGCTGTGTGTGTGCACACGCATGCGGAAACCATGTGTACTGCCATTGCTGGCACAGAGTGCCGTAGATATTGTTACTCACCATAAGACCTAGGTATAGGGAGGAATAGATATTCAAACAGTAGCTAAATAAACCTTCTCTAGTGAGCACTCCTGCCCCAACAAAGGGAGAGGTGATCTTGTGTTAACACAGAAGGTTGATATTTTCCTTCAGCATTGCATTTACTTGTAGGTAAAAGTTCCCAGAACACATGGCTCAAAAGCTTCACACAAGGGGTTAACTGACCATGTCTAGTAGTCCTTCCACAGGTTTTCAGAATTTTAGTGTATCTGCATGTGTGCAAAGCAGTTGCTCATTGGGTGATTTTATACAGATGGCAGCCTGGTTCTACCTGCACCAGCCGGCTTCACCCAGGTTGGCCTGTCTATCTAAAGGCAGTCCCGCTAGCGGCACTCGGGAACATCTCGGATCACCACCACCAGAGCAGGCCAGCCAAACGCGGGGCACAAGCCCAAATCGGAGCTGCTGTCTGCTTGGAGGATTCACACTGCAGCTCCACTTTTGTCCAGCTGTTGCCCCAGCAGCACTAGAGTTGTGGGCACCAGCCTAGAGTATCAGGCAATCACTCCCAACTCTATAGAGTGGCGGGGAGTGGGGAGCAGTGCCATGTGGGTGAACTGTGTGCTGCAGAACCTCCCTGGGTCCGTCTGAAGCCAACTCATATGTGGCTGGATGTAGAAAGACGCAGGGGTGCACCTCCAGAGCTACTGCAGGGCAAGCTGCCTCTGCATCCATCTAAAAGCACCCATAATCTTAAGATTTAGACCGTCAGTCAAAGTTGTCCAGAGTATTTACCCAATGCATTTCTTGCTGCATAATATTTTACCAGCACACCTCATGGATGTATTTGGAACGTGTTAGCATTTAGATTAAGGAAGAATTTGTGTCAAAAATTGTATTATCATATTTAATTTACTGAAAATTAATAACCCTTGAAGTAAACCATTCTAGTTGGTGCTGGAAGGGCCTTATCCAAAGCCCTCTGAACTGAATGGAAATATTTCCACTGGCTTCATCAGGTTGTGAATCAGGCTCAGGATGGATCTGTGTGATATTGAGTTAAAATCTATGGGCCTTTAAATTGCATTTCAAGTGTTGTGTTCTGTGAACTGCAAGTACTCCCAGTTGAAGCAGATGGATTAGCCACTTCAAGGACTACAATTCTGATGAGACAGTTTGTTGGAGCATGCTCAGTTTTGTTGGAGAGAGAGCTGGAGGGTCATGAACAGGAGGGGGCTAGGTAGGGGATCCCCTGAGTGCTACTTCTAGGTGTATCACCTAGGGTAATGCCTGGATACAGCTTCTCTGGGCTGGGGCCTGACTGGAGCAGCAGACTGGATAACAATGAGTGACATCAGAGCTTGTCAGAGGATTCATACAGAACTGTGGTTAGAGTGCCCACTCCAGGTTTCCCTGGGACGTTGAGCTCCAGCAGCCTTTCTTCTTGCTTCAAGGATTAGACATGAGCTAGCTCCACCTTTTTGTGTAATTTGAACTCCTGTCTCCTGGATTCCTGGTCCATCACATGTGCCAACACAAGCAAGGAGCATGGACTCCAGTTTGAACAGGGAGCAAGTTATTTGGGTGGAGTTGTTGGCATCTTATGTTATTGGTTGTTGTAGTTAACCAATGAATCTAATGGGGATGTATAATACCTGTTAATATTCTAGTTAATGTATATTATATTTTGAGAAAAACTGCATTGCTTGAATATATGGACTTACTTATATAAATAAAACCTGCTGCTGATTTCATTTATGGGGAGGACTACTAGAATGAGTGTAATACTAGATAACTGTAACCATGGTGTGTGTGTGTGTACTATTGTTTCCTGAAAGCCCCTGAGGTATAGTAAACTGCCTCAGTAGGGCTTGCCCAAGTGGAGGCATTGCCTGATATCAAGTCATTAGGACTCCAGAGTGCTGCGCTATTGGCAACCAGTGCAGAGTCCGGAGCGCAAGTGTTATGTGCTCCCGACCCAGAGACGTACGGACACAGCCTCCGCACCAGATATAACTGGCGGAAGGCAGCTTTCGCCACCACCTCCACCTGTCGATCCAGGCGGAGATCTGAGTCCAATATCACCCCAGACTCAGAACCTGCTGAGCTATAGAAGGGCGAACCCCCCCAATTAGGGAGGCCGACACCTCCCTCGTTCTTCCCACCACCATCACCTCAATCTTATCGGGGCTGAGCTTCAGTCTGCTCTGCCGCATCCACTCAACCACGGCCTCCAGACACTGAGATAGCAACGAGACAGCAGTGTTGCTTTCAGACACTTAACAAAATTTGAGGTTTTATTAAATTAATAATAATTTGTGACTTTTAAGGTGTTTTAGTGCTTGTTGAAATCAGTGGCCTAAATTATTTTAGAATTAAAACATCTGGCTAACTGGTATTTATTTATGCCTTGTGAAAGCCAAAATAACTACAGTGTTTCTTTCAGCAATTCATCCTATTATTTGTATATAGACATTGTTTATTTCATATTTTTCCTGTGTTTAAAAAAGTGTATTATGTCAATGCTATGAAAATGTCTCATATGAAAAAGACTGCTCTTTAAGCAGTTATTTCTTCCATTCCACTACATCCTCTGTTCTCAATGAAGTGTTTATAGCCCTCCCAGTTTCCTATTACATGAAAGGTGTTCCCTTTTTGCAGGCAGCTTAATCACAATGATCTATTTTGCTTTTTGCTTTTTCCCCCTCTGTATTACAACTAGTTTAACATGCTGATAATATTGTTTTCCAGGAATTTCAACAGCCCTCTTTGAGTGATCTGGAATATCTCATTGCGTCACAGAAATCTCAAATAAAACTTTTGCAAGAAAAATTGAAAACTGCAAATCATAAACTTGCAGAGCATAATTTCTCCAGCATGGCTATTCCAGAAAGCATCAATGTAAAGGTTGGAAGGAAATATGAGGTAGGATAGTTTTATTGTCTTGTGTATTTGTGTCAAAATGAGGCTGGCAAAGCCTAGACATTTTTGCTCTGGGGTCCAGATAATAACAGTTTTAATAACTGTCGATGCTGCTTATAATTCTGGAAGCTTGTTCGAAGGTTGTTTGTATTATCTGCCAAAGACTTGTTAAAATAACTGTTGGGAGTAGAAAGTTTTACCTTATTAAACACTGCATAAAGGATTTTTAATTTAATGAAATTATTTAAAGGCTGAATTCTTTGTAGGTTTCTTAAAATGAATATTTATTAAGTATTTCATGCTGTTTAGTAGGATTCCCATTCTTCCCTCAAATAAGAACATGAGAAAATATTAAAAGCTATATTTTGTAGAAGTTTGTAAATAAAACAAAATTGCTGCACTTGGAGTTCTATACAATATGGCATTATTTTATAGAAAAATTAATTATAACATTTGCAGTAAGTTATTCTAGAATTATACATAAAACTGGATTACATTTTTTAGTTTGTATTCCTTCCATTTAACATAATATTAATGTATGAAATTGGTGTACACTGACAGCGCTATGACAACAAAGCTCAGGTTTTCTAAGATTTTATTCTGGTAGTTTGTGGAGGACATGAGATATAAGGATAGAAGGAAATCGTTTTTCATATATAAAGAGAGAAAAAAGCCATTCTGAATTGCCCCCCAACCGATAACAGTTCAATGTGGCATTCTGTTTTCTCCCCTCCTCTGACTTCCAAGTACGTAACTTCCTGTATTCACCTTCAGAGCCTGATTGGACATGCAACCATTGCATTAAACAGGGACATGCAGCCATTGTATTCAATCCTGGAGCATGGCTTGCTATATAAGTGTGCCTGGGCTTGTTTGGATTATGTTAACTGTGGATACTCCTATCTTATTATTGCAGTTTGACAGGAAAGTCAGACCAGTAACTTGTCCTAAAGCAATGCATTCTGAAATCGAAGTGGCTTGGTGGTTAAATATTTTGCTGGACCCATATGTACATTGACATTTGTATTTGATGCCATTTAAATGCAGTATGAGAGGCAGTCTGTTTTTCCTCTTACTCAATCAACATCTCCATAAAATGTTCTGGAGGATTACCTTATGTACTTTGCTATAATAACTCAATTTACTTATTTAGACAAAATTTAGTTCTGCTTCGACCACTATTTGGAGTTAAAGTATTAAAACCATACAAATAATTATTGCTCTTGCCTGGTGAATCTGGCATTCACATCTTCAATAGCTGCTTCAAAAACATGGGTTTGTGGCATCTCTGCTGCCTACCTGATGAAGAGCCAGAATGTTCACTATTCAAGTTTACTACCCTTACAGTGTATTTTTGGACATAAGGGTTCAATCAGTTTATCTTTTATTGTGACTAAATCACTATAAAATACATTCTAATTTTTGCAAAGTCTCAAGCAACAAACAGAAAAACGTAAGAGTGCCATACTGGGTCGGATCAGCAGTCTTATCTAACCCAGCATCTTGTCTCCATTCCAACAGTAGCCAGTTCTTCTGGTAGCTCAAGAGAAGTATATTTAGGTGGAGAAGTACATTGAGGTGGAGAAAGAAGCCTCTCCATTGAGATGTCCATTTCAATGGTGGTAGATTTTACCAAAAAATAAAATATACCTATAAATCTGTCTTGGTCTCCTCAAGACAGCTGCTAATTTGAACTATGCAAGAACTGGTTCAGTTCTGCGATATATTCCAGTTGGGTGTCAGTAGATAATGGTGTTTATCATTGGGTGTTTTTAGACAAGCACCTCCCCACCCACTAATCACCCACCCATCATGCACATTGTGGGGCTGTATAGGGCACTAGTGCAGTCCTGCAACATGCTTGGTGGGTAGTGGGTGGGGAGATGTTTGTCTAAAACCACCCACTGTCTTGGTGCTCTGTTTTGAGTAGCAATTCAGTTCACCTGCTGCCTTGGAAATAGATTGTTGTTGATCAGGGATGCTGACAGGAGCATTAGGTGGACCATCATTTTTTTTGAGACAGATCCTGATCCAGCTAAGCATGTGGGAAGGTTTGGGATCATACCGTGTTGCATATATATCTGGTTGCAATCTTGTGATAATAATTTGTGTAAAAGAAGCACACATTTTTTGTTTCTATGCTTTTCACATGAGTAGTGGAGCATTTGTAAATGGCTCCTTGTATCCACTTACAAATGTCACTTGCTTTGTGAAAACTAAGCAATACATTTAATACTTTGTCAAGATACCTATGGATGCTTTATGGAAGTCCAGTCCCCTCAGCACTAAGGGCACATTCCAGCCACCCATTAAAGACAATGGGATTTTTGCCATTGACTTCTGTGGGAGCTGGATTGTGTCCTAACTGTCGTTGGCAGTTAATTACTGTACCTGATTCTTTTCACCTTGCCCCTGCTTTCCTTGATATAATTCTCTGGAAATTTACGGCTTTGATTTTCCCAGACAATCTTAGTTTTCAAGTATTAAGATTTTTCCAGCTCTTTGTACACCTGTGTGAATTTTTTGACTAGGTAAAAACAGATGTGCAGCCAGTGTGACTGCTCCCCAGGCCTTCCTGGGGTGGAAAATTGCAGGTGACACAGCCCAGGTCAGGTCGAAGCACTGAACTGCCGTGACCGGGGAGTCGTCCCACCAGCCGCATGACCCATAGGGCCAGTAGCACAACAAACGTGCAGGCCACCCACCCGTACCCTACTCCCAGTGCCCCAACCCTGCCATGATGGACAGCCATGGTGGCTAATGAGGCACAGCCATGGCAGTAGGCAATGGACCCTGAACTGGACTGGATATGGTGCGCTGCAACAGACGTGCAAGCACACCATGGCTCACTTTGGCCCACATGGGTTGTCCTTAGCCCTGGCTGTGACCTTGAAGATTTGCTGAGGTCACAGCCTGGGCTAGCTGCCAACACTCCCCAGGGTAATCCCGGGCCAACATCTGGCAGCGCATGTTTACACATGCCAGCGGGTCCCGCACCACAGAAAGCCAAAATCACGTCTGTTTTATTCCTACTGTGTCGTACCTGTATTCCATGCCTCAGGCCTTTATTAAGATAAATTCTAATACATAAATAGTAAGTATGGACTTTGGTAGATATATAGGTTTGGGCTTGGTACCTATGCATTTTCAGTAACATCTTGAAAGTAAACATAATTTTTTTTTATGAGAATACTTCTACATGGAAGTCTACACTCTTATGAGCTATTATGGCAGTACACTAAAAACAAATCAAACCAGATTTTAATTATTTTAATATTAGAACAATAACACTTCCTTCTGTCATGATTGATTTTCCATCTTGTACGTCAGCTAGCAAGACAACATCTAATGTACGGTGTTTGTCCCCAGATTTTGATATTTTCACTTAAGGACTTAAAATGTGTTATCTTCCCTTTTTTTTAACTTTAATTGTGTCAATTTAAATGCAGTAGTTATTTAAGTAGTGATGGTGGAAGCCTTTCTTCTATAAACAAAGGTGGTTATTTGAGATCTTTTTTCAGATGTGAAGAACTTTGCAGTACTTAAAAGTATTTGCATTACTTAACCTTTACTTGTAGATAATATTTTCTTTCTTAAAAATTGAGTTTTACTGAGTAAAATATAATCCATAATTTTGCTTATGGTAAGTGCTCTGTATTAAATATTTTAAGAGGGACAGAGACTTTCAAAAGGGAGGTACCATGTAGTTCGATCCTTGTTGGTTTTTGTTTTGGTTTATTTTTAACAAAAATCAAAAGTAGAGTTTGATAGTCTCCTTTTTTTTTTTCTCACTCAAAAAATCCTTTACCTGAATCTTACAAATACACTTGTTCATAGATATATATTTTTTTTGTGGGATACAATTACTGATAAGCCAGATGTAACACAGACATTTGTGTATAAAAGACTTTATAAAATGCTGTGTTTGCTTATCTTTTGGTAAGAGAAGCTCATGATCTGAACTGCCTTTGTTACATTTAATTTAGTTACACTACAAAATGAAAATAGTAACACTTAAGGGGAAAATAATTTGTTGGGAACTTTTACATGATATTTTGTGATTAAGCAACAGCATGTTAAACCATAATGAAAGGAAGTACAAAACCAAACCTTTGGCACTCTAGTTATTACTGTGTACACTGTCTACTTTCCATATCATTGAGGATTTAAAAGGTTGATTATGGTATGGCATTAAAGATGTTGCTCAGTATTTCACTACTTTCAAAAAACCTATTCAGAAAATCAGTAAAGTGGATTCAAGGAGGAGGTTGTGTTTTTTTTACAAAAGGACATATGACATAGTAAAAAAAAGAATGCAACCCTGCTTAAGTGTTAATTTCACATATTCTTTCTCCAGATTGCTATATGAAACTGTACATAATATAAACACACATTCTTGTCTCTAGTTAGCCACATTATAGTTAATGACCATATGGTCATTATGGTATAAGATCTACTGTCTGTTGTATTTATATTCCTCAAGCATATTGTTCCTTCAACTTCACAGTGTGTTAAACTATTTCAAAGGGAAAAAAATCCTTTCCCTCTTGTTTCTGGTTGTCCTATCAAGTGTAACCTTGGACCCTTATAGAGCAATTAGACCAGCCTCTATCCCCTCCTTTGTAATGAGGTTTCGTGCATTTCTGAGTCTATAACCCTTTAGTCTTCCCTAATGGGACATCATTATTCTGAAAGAAACAATGTAAATGTAAATGAATATTCTCATTAACGAGTCACAGAGAAACCTTTAGTGGTAGCGCTGTGGTAATTCTGCTTGTTATTTCTCTGGTATTCCATGCAGGATTTTTTTTTTATAATTCATTATTAGTATTCAAAATTACTTGTTCTTTAATTTTGCATGTCTTTCATAATCCAGTGTTCCAACTAGTTCAACCATGTCCTTGTTTTATTCTCCAGGAACCACCTGTGAAACGCTCAAGGTCTCTGTCCCCAAAGAGCTCTTCTAAAGAGTCAGAGGAGCTAAGAAAGCTTAAAATAGCTGAAAGAAAAATTGAAAACTTAGAGAAGACACTACAGTTAAAGGTGAACATTTAAAAAGAATCTCTCTAGCTATCAGCTTCCATAAGAAAAAATAAAAATGACACAACCATTTTTTTTACTAAACAGGAAGCAATGCTACATACTACAACTTAATGTAAAGAAATGCTCTCAATTGGACTTTGTGCTTAAGATTTTAACTTCTTGCAGTAAAGCATGCATTAATTTTTCTATGGTCCCATAAACCCCCTAAAATTCAGGATATTATATAAATTATATATGTTGATTTGACGGATTTTCATACTTCAAGAACGGAAGGTCCGAGCATTTAAAAGTATGCTTGTGTGTTCCTAGAAACAAATTGAATAGTAAAAGTGTGGCAGGGCTAGGCCACAAGATGGCTCCTACCATGAGATAAAACCTAAGAGGACCACCACAGGAAGTGGCTAAGTTGGGGGAGTGGCCTGGAGTATAAAAGGAGGCCAGACCAGGAAGAAGAGGCAGTCTACTCCTGACCAGCAAGGAGGGAACATCTCCTGGAGAGGCTGGCTGACATGTATGCCTGGCAGGAAAGAGTGCCTGGATGTGAGTGGAGATAGCTAGCCAGGGACTGTGGCTGTGGCTCTGCTATATGGACTTTGAGTGAGGCTTGGTGCCTGGCCTGGGGTATTATAAATAAACTGTAATTGAGCCTGATCCCCCCTGAGTGACAACCTTCTTGGGCATCAGTCCTGACAACACTTGCCCCACGGTGAAGTGGGACCCTGTTTCAAAAAGGTAAAAAGAAAATACTAGATGTGAGTCAATATGTTAAAATATTCTTAAAATTTATATAAATAATAATAAAAATGGTATACTTAACGTAAGTTAGGTTTGAAAGTATTCTCAAGCTGCCTTAACATCAACTACCAGGAAGAAAGAAAATGACCAGTAAATTTGCTGTCCATCACTATTCACTCAGTATTTGCAGATTTTTGTTTTGTTTGTTTTGCACTACTTTGGATGGAAGAGTCACTTCTCAACCTTATGTTTATAGCCAGTACTACTTGTTGAATGATCACAGATTCTTCTATAGCATGGGAGTTTTATGTAAAAAAACATTTCTCAAAAGATTTCCACAAATAGAATAATAAGGAAGGACCAGCACAAGAACTTCCCTTACTTATTTATTTTTTGTTTAGTTTGTTAGTTACATTTATACCCCGCCCTTCCTGAAGACTCAGGGCGGCTTACAAAAGACATAAAATAAAAATTAAAAACATTTAAAAAGCAATCCCCCCCCCCCAAAAAAAAAAACCCCTACCCACTCCCACTCTCCAACAACCTATCTAATCCATCTCCCTATGCCTGCTTGCCAAATGCTTTAACAGAAAGAAACGTTTTACACTTCCTCCAAAAGATGCTCAGGCCCGGACTCAGATGGACCTTCATGGGGAGGGAGTTCCACAACAGTGGGGAAGCAACTGAGGAAGCATGCCCCCACCGAACAAACAAGAGTAACAGAGAATCCACAGGAGGGCACCCTAGGTCGACTGCAGGGGTCACGACAGTGCATGATAGGAAAGGCGATCATTCACGTATATGAGTCCCAGACTGTTTAGGGATTACTTCCCTTGTCAAACCTCAGTTATTGAGGCCTTTCCTTATTACTCTAATGGCAGTTATAGTAAATGAAAAGATTTTAAATAGTTTTGTGCTTAATTGATAATTGCTGCAGTTTCCAGGAAAAAACTCCCTTAATCTAGAGCTGACGTTTAATTTATTTGTATAGCACTTTCAGTGTACAGTGATTTAAATCCCTATCTACTTCCCCCACAAAAAACCTGCGAGATCATTATTATTGCCATTTTGCAGATGGGGAACTGAAGCTAAAAGACAGTGACTTGGCTAAGGTCGTATAGTCAGTTCACGAGTAAAATGGGATTTGAACCCTGGCATTCAGGTCCACCTTATACAACTAGAATAAGAATCTGTAAATTACTTCTACGAGAAAACTTTGAGACGATAGCTGTTAAAGTATATTAACCTAGAATTTCCAAGTAATGTTTTACTTTACAAACAATCCCTCAAAAAAGAAAGTTTGTAAATGTACAGTTGTAAAAGTACAATTCTAAGAGTAACCTTATAGCACCATTAGCCTCCCAGTATCTCTTCCACTGTTAACGCTGGAGGAGATAAATTATTTTGCAATTTATTGCAGGAATATTGAAAACGTAAACCATAAGTCATTGGCTTTATCCCAGTTTTCAGACATAAATAACTTTGATGCTAAATCTGATTAACCCTTTTTCTTTCCATGAAGATGCTGCTATTTGTTTTCCTAAGAGGGTTATTATGTAGTTTTACTAGTTTTGTGTCTAGTTGCACTTGCATAATTGTCAGCAAATGGAATGCTTTCAAAACTTGACAAATAATTGCTTCATGTAGGCTGTTAACTTAATCAAGAATTGTTAGTGTATATCTTCTCCTGTAGACTTTACATGGCTGTAAAGAAAGTCACTGTCCTCAACCTGTATACAATTTAATGCATATCTATCTATGTATTGATATAATCTGCATCTATATGCATGTATAAATATAGATATGTATTTGTAGATATGTGCACATATATATGTGTTAAATTGTACAAAGTTTGAGGAAAGTGGCTTTATATATACGTTTTTCTTTTGTAAAGTGGCCCCTTAATTTGGAATTTAGAGGCTGTTATTTGGGTATTTCGAAACCCTCTCAATTCTAAGACCTTTTGCTGAGATATATACTGGGTTCTCTCAACCATGTTAATTTCAGAGTAATGAAAGTTGAAGAGTTTTCAGTACCATTTTAAAGAAATGTTTAAGAATTTCTCAGTAACCGTATTTTGTTGTTTTGGAATTTTTCAAGATACTTGGTAACTTTGGAGGTCCTTGCAAACTACACAAGGATGGGCCTTGCGCCTTCTTTTTTCTTTCCCTCCTCTTTATGTAGCATTCTCTTTTAAATTCCTCATACTGAAGCCACAGTTTCTAATACGTCTTTTGTGCTCTTTGTAGACTGGACCCACTTGACCCCTATGTAGGTGCTTGCCTGCTACTCTCTCATGCCATTAATTTCTTGACCATGCTGAGTCAGACGTCTACAAGGAGCCATTCACGCTTTGTGTACCATGCAAAATGTTTGAGTTGTGTATGTTTTCCAAAACGCACATCAGACCAATATGGGAATATAAAACAAACACATAGGCCATACAGACCCTATAATAGGTGTATTGATATTAATTTTTATCAATTAACACTTCTCCCAAAAGTAATGTTGAATGGTTCACATCATTAATAAGTGTAGGTAATTTCAGACGTAACGGGCCTTTCAGCCCGCCATGTTGAACCCTGGACCGGGACTGTCTCGATTCCTGGTCCGTGGTCAGACCGGCCGTCCATCAGACGTGCCGGCCTGATCACTATGGGGAATCTCAGAGGGGCCGAGGCTGAGCAACACGACGTGCAACCGCTCAGCCTCACCCCCGCGCTCCGTCGGCTGCCCGCCCATGGGGAGACGGGCGGGCGCAGTGGCCAATCAGGCCGCTGTGCCCGATCCCGTCCCGTGGTTGGGTCCTATTTCCGGGACGGGGCTGGGTAACAGTCATTACCCACGACCATTCCCAGCCCTGTCCCGGATCGTGGCCAAACTAACCACAGTTCTGGAGATGGGGCCGGCACCATCCTCAGAACCGGGGTTAGCTTTGACCCCGCCAGAGATTCACTGTGGTGAACATTTGGCAGGGTTCAAACAGATGTTCATGGGATCATAGCCACCACCCTGAATCCACTGTGATCTTGTCTCATCTGAAATTACCCTGAATTTTGCGGGAAAGGCCATGTATAATTTGAAAATCCCTTTTCAGTCTATACATCTTTCCAAGTATATACTAAATCAATTCTTGTACAGGAAGGATGCCAACAACTTCGGTAATAAATTTTTACAACTGCTTAAGTGTTATGAAAAACTTAATGAGTAGTTACATTTACTTGTAAGTAGTCATGAAAACTAGAAAAACAGCAAAATGGTTAATTGACTGTAATGGACTGTGCCTCTCTTTCTGTTAAAATTTAAGTTCATGAAATTTTACTTGAACAATTATCAGTGAAAATGTTGGCTATAACATGCATTTCATGCAAAATCTTTATTTTACTCAACTCTTATGTTTGCTTCTTGGTGATATGCAGACTCAGGAAAATGAAAAGCTAAGAGAAGCCCATGAAAAACGTAAAGAAAGGCTGCAGATGTTACAGACCAACTACAGAGCAATAAAAGAGCAATTAAAGCATTGGGAAGAGGGCTATAGCAAGTAAGTTACATAGCTCATTAAAAACATTATCCTAACTATTAAATCTGAATGTAACTTGTAAACGTGTTCTAAACATGAATTTAATTCAGCTGAGGAAATCATTACCCGATGATCAAGTCTTTATCTTTTTTTCAGTTACTAACTCATATGAGAAAATTTAGCAGGGAAATCATAAGAGTAATATGTCATGAGCTGACATCTTTACTTATTTTGGTTAAGATCTCATTTTAATCTTGGCTAATGGACAAAGGTCAGAAACTATGAGATTTCTTATTAAACCTGTCTAATTCCCTAGTGGATTAATTTGTTGACTGTGTACATTCAGCTTCTATAGTGAAATGTTTTTGTACGCATTAGAGCTTCCTATTATATTTATTATATAATACGCAAAACCTCTTCACAAACCAATAAAAATTAAATATTAAAAGATATACCTGGCAAATAAGAATTATAAAAATATAATGCTGGCAAATAAGAGCTGGGTTTTCTTAAATTGCCCTCATCAAAATCAATCATTTGTTCTTCTGGAACTCTGAGTGGCTGAAGATTTGGAGGGTAGTTGATTCTTAAACAGCTTATTGTCCAAGAAGTTTTAACAGATTTGTAACACCTCCTGCAGTTTTACAAAGTGTAAAGTAGAAGAGGTGGATTGGGGTGGGATATTCTAAAGTTGCTAAGTGCCATGGATGCATATTCCATTCCAGTGGGCTCCTTTGTGGCTTTGGTCCTAAAATTTTAGCATCACAATTTTAAATTTTTGGATAATATTCTCTATTAATTTAGATATACGTGGAAATCGGTAGCTATGTTACTACTTTGATTTTAGACATTTTGGGGCCCTATTTGAAGAAGCAGAATGAAAACCATGCCCTCAGTAGATTAGTAATGACATGCTTAACATTTAACCCATAAGACATTGTTTTTAAATTCAACCCAAGTGGGTAGTGACAAAAGTCTTTTAACCAACAGATGCTTTGAGTTACCAATTGTAGCCTGTGTGGTGACATCCCGACTGACTATGGCTTGATAACAAATATTTTTCTCAAAATTTGCATTAATATACATCCCTGTTAATGGGCTCAACTGAGAGTACAATAACTAAAAGGCCACAGAGGCGGAGCTGTCTTCTCATCCTTAAATAAAAATATAGAGTTGATCTGCACAAGGCAGAGTTTAGTTCATTCTCCTAAGTGAGAGTGCAGTATGCTCTGGTGATGTTTATAAAGTGAAGGGTTGACAGTAGCCAAATGATAGTCATCTGAGGTTGCAATAGATTGAATATCAAACTACATAGTTGTCTGGCTTCCAAAGGAACAGCAAAACAGTAATGAAATTAACATATATTCTGCTTCTGAATTTAATCTGGGCTTTAGGCTTTAATCTAGCAACCTCTTTTTTATATTATTCCTGTTTTCCTATAATAGATTGAGTCTGTATGCTACCCTTTGATTCTACATGGATGGAAGCTCTCTGTCTGGGTTTGTGCTTGCAGATCTCGCTTCCAAATTTTGAACCTGCATGCCGTACTTCCCCTTTCCTCAACTGTACAGAAGCCACGCTGTAGAAAGGCTGAGCTGGTGGGGAGAGAGAGCTAGCTAAGTTCTGTCAGTCCCTCTCTCCTACAAAGCTCACTGTTACTCTGTGTAAATTATGGTGAAAAAAGAAGTGTGAAATTATATAAGTATCTTCTCCTTTGCTATTCAGATTCCTTTCCTTTAAGAGGTCCTTGTGCCATAAAGCAGTCCCAAATATTGCCATGAACTGGGGTGGTAAAAAAGCAGAATATTGCTCCTCGAGACCAGCAAGCCCTCATTCCCCCAAACCAAGACGTTTAGGGTACTGAATGATTGCCATTTGTTCTCTTGGTAAAGTAAGAAAACTTCCTTTCGTTCTAGACAAAAGGAACTGTCAGTGCAATATAATTAGCAGCTGCAAGGAGAAGAAAATTGGCATCTAGAACAAGAGGAAAATGGAATAATACTGGAACATTGGCATCTGCAAGGGATGGGAATGAAAAATTGGTGAATTGAATTGAATTGAATTAGAATTTATTGTTAGCCATCCGGCCATCACAATATTAGATTAAGCTAAAACATAAAACAAGCACTTTAGACAATGACTAAGAAAAATTAAATAAAATCACCTAGCCGACAACAGAGGGTGAAAACAGACATGACGCTAACCACCCTTGGTGGTTATTTATGCATGTTGCAGGGCTGTATTGGTGCCCTATGCAGTCCTGCAACATGCATAAATAACCACTAAGGGTGGTTAAAGGGTGGTTAGCGTCATATCTGTTTTCACCCAGAGAAAGAGTAAAAAACATAAGCAGATACTATTCACAATTCTGCGAACGATAGAATTAATATAAATTTAACTCCATAGTCACAGTAATTATAACTCAATTATGGTAACCGGAATTGCTGAACAATTAGTAAATAGTTCGTAAAAAACCATCATACCTTTTATTAAAAATTGGAACATGATTCCAAAAACCATTAACACAGCCCATATTATAAAGAAGAAATTAGAATAACCCCTCTGGGATAATAGAATACAATAACTAAAAACAATCTTCATAATCATCTTAAAAACTCTACTCCTAAATGAAATCTAGCTCATTAATTCAATCTAATCAAAAAACATTTAGTTCTACCGAATTGGTGGGGTCCAATAGTTTTGCCAGTTTCTGTTGATTTTAGTGACTGGCGGAATGTTGGTTCTTCCAAAGATATTTGGTCTCTATTTTATTCTTATATGGGGGAAAGTTTGGCCCAAATTGGAAATGAAAAGCGCACTTTTTCTGACTCCCAGTTTATCTATCAATAGTCTCTACTTCCTGTCATAAGGAGGTGCTAGCACTGTGCTAAGACTGGGAATTTGTGCCACTGGCAGATTAGTTGGCAGGGGGTACTGGAAGAGCTGATGGCTCATAACCTTTTATTGAGACTGAGTGTGACATCCCCACCTTGTGCTTTCTCTGTATTGACTGTATGAATGAGAGAGACACTGTGATCTGCCACACGTCAGTTCAGAACCCTGCTGCCATACCAGCAGGTTATCTTTCTGAAACTATTTAATTGGACCTTTAATTTCTATACACCAGATTTTTGGAGTCTTATTCAATAAAATTGAGTTCAACATACAAGAATTACATCCACTGCATGCAGCAATTTCTAAAGTGTGGTAGGCTTCTTATTTTGGGGGTTTGAAAATGTTAATACACAGTTATTTTAAGAAAGTTTTCATTTATAAACAGGATTGAAAGCAGTAAAACCAGAAAGCAGCGTGCAGATCCCGAGCAGCTATGCCAAGAAGATTCTGATGCTGTATGGAATGAGCTGGCATATTTCAAAAGGGAGCACAAAAAGCTATTGATTGAAAAGTGAGTTTCTTATATATATACATGGAGTAACATGCTGCTGGGTTGTTTTTTTTTAAATCTTTCCCTTTGTAGCTTGAAGTTCACACTGAGGAATTCCTTCCTAAATTCCAAAATTAAACTGCGTCCTACTACCAAAAACCAAGAAGAAAAACATCAGCTTTTCCCCCTTCTTAAATCTGTGACAAGTTACAAGTTTGCTAGCACTAACAGAAACTGTATTACATGATCTAGGGATTGTGTTAATTAATGTGGCTCTCATCTGTTGGAGGTGTCGCTCTTCATTAGCCTGTATTTTACACACTGCCGTGCTTCATTTTTGGAATGAGGTGGTGAGGGGATAACCTAGCCAGCCATCCTTGTTTGATCTCCTTGATACATACGCAATGCAGAATGCCTCAGCTCTCTTGGTTCCCTGCCCTGTCCTGCTAATCCCAGCTGAGCTCATTATGGTGTAGCCTTGCTGCTACTCTTGGAGCCAGAGCTGTCCAAGCTAATTACTGGTAGCAGCAGAGCTGCCTGTTAAGGGTCTGGTGTGGATCTGCTAACATGGTCCTTGGTAGTGACCTGCAAAAAGCACGAGGGAGTTGCTCTCTTTCTTGCTGTGCACTGCCTGTCCTTTGGGTTTAGTGCTGATCCCTTCACACAGCTCTTTTAGCTGTAGTAAGTGTAAAACTTGGTGAAGAAAACTCTTACTTTAAAAAACATACAGTTTGCTTCTTTGATCTCATAATTCATAGACTATTATACTCAGCCTGGCAAAGTAAGAAAACTTCCTTTCATTCTAGACAAAAGGAAGTTAGTACAATATAATTAGCCTTTTGCTGATATTTTACAGTTTCTTTAAGTCAAGTTGATTTTGTTGTTTAATAATCAAGATAGTTAAGCAACCTCTGTGAAAACTGAATATTTTTTGTTCTTCTGCCTGTTCTTCTTCACTATACTTAAGAAAATGGATTCTCCCTTTTGACCTCCCTTTTGAACTCATTCTGCAGTTTTTATAAATGATACCATTATCAATTCACTGCTATTTAAATTTTTAAGTATGTAAGCATCATCAGCTTCCACATGCTGCATACAGAATTACCAGTAGTTGTACTGCATACCAGTTTTATATTGTGCTTTTTATTACCTATTACGTAAATTTGTATACCACCTCAGTGTTTTGTTTCTCCTTGTCATTCTGCTGTCCTATTTGTACCTTACAAATAAATGTGCCTTTTTTATTTTTATTTATTTATTTGTGCACCCATCCATCAAAAGAGAACACCTCTCCTTTCCTCTACTGGAGTTCCAGACTTAGCCATTCCACTGACTGCAGACGTGGCAGTATGGCACATAGGGAGATACAGCGCTCTGGTAAATTGATGCCTGTTTGTTTAGACTTCATACGCTAGAAACAGTCCTTTAAGTTCTGACTGGTATTTCATAGGTAGCAGGCATGCTTCACCAGACCTTGGAGTATTTGAGGATCAGGGAATTCTCCTGAATTCTTTCCTGTTGGTGACTGGTGTTTCTGGAGTTGGGACAGTGGTCAAAAGGACCTAGCTGCTCCTGTGGTCTGTGCAGAATATCTTACCCAGAAAGGGTAGGGAAAGGGGGCTGGAGTTCTGCTTTAGGAGTGCATTTTGTGATTTTGTACTACTTTGCACACTAATGTTTTCAGTATTTCTTTTTCATAACAGGTCCTTATCCTTTCTCAAGCCAGATCCTATTGAGAACACAAAATTTGCTTGAATAAGGAACTCTGGAGTCAGTACAATGCAATTTAGTGGCTCTAGCTTAGAGGGGGTGGACACCTTCTTTACTGCATCCAGCTTCCCCTAAAGGTGTGATTTAAAATCGACTCACTTAACCTACTACAAACCCGCATGGACACTCTCCTGACATAGGATAAATAAAATGTCTGTATTTTAAGCCAATAGAACATCTGCACATGGTTTTACACCTGTTTAACTTGATCAGATTAAAAACCATTTTAAGTTCAACTGATGTAGCTTCCACAAGTTAGACAAGCCCTCCAATTGGTGAATGTTCAGGAGGCAAAACTTTCTTCACCAAGACATGGATATTTACATGGTTCCTTCCTACAACTGGAAACTCTTTAATAGGGAACTATGGATAGAGCAGGCTTCTTCCTGGAATGAAGGGCCTAGACATTACATGTTCATCAATCCCCCTCTGAAAACCATCCAAGTAAGAGTTGAACTGGCCTGAGCGGCCCTCTTGCAAAATCCAGTCACTCATCCATGTTTGTGTAGGATAAACAGCCTATTTTATAAGTCACACCGTCCATTGAAGTCAGGGAAGAGTACAAGACTTTGCTTTCTTCACTAGTGGTCAATCCAAAATTCATTTACTTAGGTGAAGTTGAATAATGCCCTTGTTTTGTAAAGTTTTTCACCTTGTCGGAGTCAGGGTGATTTCAGAAGTGACGTGGTGAATGTCCACCACAGTCAACCTCAGTCAAATGAGGGTGGAGTGGGGGTGGGTGAAAGCACCGTGCATGTCTGTTTGCTCGCATCCAGATGTTCACCACAGTCAAACACGGCCCAGGGTGAAGCTCACCACGCTTCGTGAGGTCGGGGCGGGAGGAGGTCCAGAATGTGTGGTGAATGGTCACCACGGCAGCGGTGGAAGGAATTGACCCCAGCATTCTGGGGCTCGAACCACGGTCCATGTCTCCACTGCATGTCTGTTGTGTTCCCCCAGCCCATGTTCTCTCTGATTGCCCCTGGTCGGTGGTCACGATCCTGTCACTTCTGTTGGGGCCGCACGTGTCACCACAGCCCGCGGTGAATCCGTTCACACCGGGGTGGGATTCACTGTGGTGAATTGGAATGCGTCACTTCTGAATCACCCTCAGTATCTGGTGTTCCTGTTTATTTTTATGGGAATTGTTGAGTGTTTGGCTACTTGAAATTAAACCCACTTATTTATAACGTGCTGAACTACATATTTAGGCCCTGATCCCAGGTCTGCACAAAATGAAGGCACACTGCACATGTGGACCTAGGATCGGGGCCATAGGAGGCACACATTTTAGAAAATCTTCACCAGGATTTTCTGGATTTGGAAGGTTCAGAATTCTTGAGAACTGCATTCTCTTGTCACAGAAAGCTAATAATTATTAAGTCTATGGCTCCGATTCTCCAGATATTGTGCCATTATTATTATTATTAACAAACATTTATATAGCGCCAGCAGTGTACCTGGCACTTTACAAAGTAATAAAATAGACACGGTCCCTGCCCCTAGGGCTTACAATCTGAGAGACAGGAGCTGGGGTAGAGACATAGGAAGGGGAACAAAGGGAGAGACAAGGGGTCTAACATTCATGAAGATGGGAGGTCTCAGGTGCACATACTTGTCTTGGTTACGATGAGAATTACTTGGCTTGGTTACGATGAGAATGACAGCAGGCAGGTCCATGTGGCAAGGATAAGGGTAAACAGACCGTAGGTATAGGAAATAGTGGCTCAGCAGGATAAAGAGTCAGACAAAGCAGAGCGAAAGAGGTGAGTTTTAAGGAGAGATTTGAAGGTATGAAGGGAGGGGGCAAGGCGGATGTGGACAGGGAGGGAGTTCCAGGCATGGGGGGCAGCAAGTGAGAAGGGACGAAGGCGCTTAGGGGAGCAGGGAAGGCGTGGAAGGGTGAGAGAAGGGACAGAGGAGGAGCGAAGTGCACGGGTTGGAGTATGGAGGGCGATAAGTGCAGAGAGGTAGGGGGGAGCAAGGTTGTGAAGAGCTTTATAGGTGAAGACTAGGAGCTTGTGCAGGATTCGTTTAGGAAGGGGAAGCCAGTGAAGCTAAGAGAGGAGGGGCTGCACATGGTCGAAGCGACGGGCGAGGTGGATGACCCTGGCAGCAGAGTTTTGGACGGAGATGAGGGGAGAAAGGTGAGACTGGGGAAGGAAGGCCAGAAAGAAGGAGGTTACAGTAATCGAGGCGAGAGATTCTTATAAGCCCATTCATTTCAATGGGGCTTGTGCCATCAGAGGATCAGAGCTTGTCTTTTATGATATTAAATCATTCGTCTGATCCAGCCAGAGCTCATGTCTTAAGTGTTCTGTAAGCAGTAATAAACATTCTAAGAACTACCTAAATGTTTTTCCATAATAATGTTGTTAACCTATTGGCAGGTTTAACTGCTAAGCCCCAGACCAGTACACTTTTCACTTAGAACTGAAGGCTACATTTCAGCTAGTTAGTAGTATACAGGATGAAAAGCAAATGTTTTAACTGCTATGTAACCGATTCTTAAAACTTAATAGTTTTAAGAACTATTAAACAGGCTGGCAAGAAGGGGGGGAATCCTACCTTTCAGGTTGCAGCTCATCAGCAAGGATGCCTGTCCCTTTCCCTCCAAGATCACAGTAACTATCTTTGTAAAATTTAGTGTCTTTTCATTGAATGCTAAAAATACCTCCTACACACTAATTTCTATTGGATTGAGTACTGTTAGTAGCTTTAATAAAGATTCTTACCAGCATTTTTAATAGTTTGCTTGTTTAAGACAGGTCCATTTCTATAAAGTTCACTTTCACTGAAGTTCTGACACGTCAAACTGTTTTAGATGGCCCGCTAAATTTGACATAGGGAAACTCTACTATTCTTAATGCTCTCAGGACCTAGTTTCATGACATCTAAAAGTACAGACTCGAGGAAGGAATCTTTACAAACTGGGAAAGGAAGCTATACTCTGGACACTTCATAATGAGGAATATTCTGTGTCCACCTGCTTTTCAAGATTCCCCCCTCCCTATACTATAAAATGTCTTGCTTGAAAGCACCCAAACCAGCCAGTATCCGTTCCAAGATATAGTACACATACATACATATTTTATATGTTGTAGTAAATAATGTAGTTTTAAATTCTTTCGTACTTATTATGGGACCCTCTCAAAATATTTAGCTGTGTCCAGCTTCACAGTTACCACAGTAAAATAATTAGCAAGTATCTGCCAATCAAAGACCATCCCTTTTCTTCGTTCATTGTTGTATATGTATAGTGCTAGGAAACTTTACCCAGTTTTACCAGTCCTGTATACTAAGGATGTTGTGTCTGAAATGTTCTGAAACAAAAGTGTTTGTCTAGGGTGCTCCGATACTGTTGCATTGTATGCATCCCTGCTGAAAGCGTTCTTCTTTTTACTTGCAACCACTAGGAGTATAAACATTATAATGGGCCTTTCTTTACAAAACATCACTCTCTCATAGATTATTGCTGTTAGTGATCCTTTTAGCAGGGGGTACACATCACTGGAGAAGATACACATGAACAGATTGCATATAGAAGGCCATAAGTACCTTCTGGGCATGTCAACAAGTTCACATGTTAAAGTAGACTTTTGGAGAAGGATGGTGACAGTTGGGGGTGGTAGTTTTTTTGGTGTGCAATAGGAATTTTTAGTGTATTGGGTCTGCTGGCAGGTGATCAATATGAGAGCTGGTTGGGAGCTGGAGCAAGAGAAGTGCTGCTGCTTTGATTGATTTGGTAATTTTATTCTGCTGTTAAATTTTCTAAGGGTGCTCGGAGGTATGAAGAGGCATTTTTTTTCCATTTGAAAATTAAGTACATTATTATTGAGCAATAATAGAGCATTATTGTTACTGTTAATAACCGATATTGTTTTTAAAAGTAGCAGAGTGAGCTGGGCTACTCAAGCCTGTCTTCATTAATGGGCTTATGTATATAGAGCTGCAGGTGAGGAGGCTGGTTAGTGTAAAGCCCCAAGCAGTGAAGGAATGGTGATCTGGAAGCCGCCCCATAGCATATAAAGCAGCTTTGGGAAATGCGCAATGAGGACACCAGTGATGTGAGAGTGTTGTTTGGAGTGTGAGCTGAGAGCTTGCTTGATGAGAGTGAGTCCTGTGCGAGGAGCCTCCTGGCTTGAGGACTAGCTGGGGCTTTGGTGTATGGAGATAGTCTTTTGTACGGAACCTTTATTTGTTGCATTGGCGAGAAGCCTTTTATTTAGTTCTTTTTTAAATTTATACCCCACCCTTCCCTCAAGGCTCAGACTTGAATAAGAATCAAGCCTATTTGAGAAGTGGTTTGTAATGAGTGAAAAGGGCTTCTGTGAGCAGTAAAACACCTCAGTGTGATAGAAACTGTCAAGGTCCATTCCTTATTTTTGGACACTGAAACATCGGATGTGAAACATCATGGAGGGAGATCAGTGTTAGACCCCTTTTTATATACATAGAAATCCGAGAGAAGAAAAACAATAAAAGACACAGAACTCATGCCAAGATGCGCTTACTGATGTGAGTAATCGACAGCTACAACTCATGTTACTCAGTGAAAGTCAGACTGCACAATCAGACTAAAAATTCAAAGCAATAAAATGGAGACTTCCATGTTCTGTCCCATTCCTCTATTAGAGTGCATGCATAACAGCTGGGCAACTTGTGGCTGAACATGTGGTTTGTACTTAATACAACAAATAAAAGATAAATAGTAATTTCAGAAAGTTCTTAGCAAAGAGAGCTGTTTGTTAGAAAGGCTGACATTTATACTGAATGATGGCCCATAATAAAGTTATTTTCTTTTTAAATAAGTCACTGAAGTTATATTTCAGCAATAAAGCATATCGGCTAACTGGAGCAGATATATTACTATTTTCTGCCGAGGGCAATCAGGCAGGACTGATGGGATTAATGACTCTGCACTGTTAAGTCTGTCTCTGGCACTCTTGTCACAAGTTTCCATTAGAACTTGCATTTGCTTTTTAAACGCTGGGTATCTTAAAGAATCAGAGATATTTTACCCTGATGTCAAGTGTATTTTAATAAGGTCCTCCTTGTGCATTGATACAGGAATGGCCAGGCTGCTGCTCTTCATCCACAAAGTGGATCCACAAATCCACAAGGATTTAGTCTGCTGCTAAAATCCACAAAGTCTTCTTGAGAGTCTATACATAGCTCAGTGTTTTAGCCTAGACTAACACTTGTGTTAGTGCTTCTTCAAATGTGGATTTGGGGTAAGTAGTGGGGAGGAGATAACACCAACTTTCAATTTTAGAGATCTTAATTTTTTTTAAAAAATGAGTCATGCTATATTTTATATTTTCTCTCTAAACACTGTTGCAGTGTTGTGAATGTGTAGTATCAAAATACAGCATGTAACTTCATGTCTGCAGACCACAGTATATTTATTTATTTATTTATGTATTTATTTATTTTATTAAACATTTGATATCCTGCCCCTCCTGCTGAAGGCAGCTTGGGGTGGCTTACAGTGTATAAAAATTATACATATAAAAATACACAAAACAGTATAAATATAAACATCTAAAGGGGGGGGAAATATCCCCCCCCTGGGAAAAGAGGGAGGAAAAAGATACCCCACCCTTACCACCCCCCATAAAAATAAAAACCCACCCTCACCCATGGCCTTGGAGAACAATCAGGTCTTCTCTTGCATTGACGGTGAAAAGAGGAGAGGTCCCGGACCATCCCAGCCTTGGCGTGTCCGCCGAGAGTGCCCTCTCCATAGTTACCCCCCCCCCCGGGATACCTGGAGGACTTTGAGAAGGGTGCTCCTGGTCGACCGCAGGGGCCAATCCAGAGCATGGGTAGTGAGGCGACCCCCAGATATATGGGCCCCAAGCCGTATAGGGTTTTATAGGGAAGAACCAGCATCTTGAATTGGGCCTGGAAGACTATAGGCAGCCAGTGCAGAGAACGGAGCACCAGTGTAATATGCTCTCAGTGGCCCGTTCCCATAAGGAGACATGACGGCATTCTGCACCAACTGCAGTCTCCGAACCGTCACCATGGGCAGCCCCACTTAGAGCGCGTTACAATAGTCCAGTCTTGAGGTGATGATAGTGGATAGGTCGAAGTCGGAGATGTATGACCAGAGCCATTGCACCAGGTGTAATGGGCGAAATGCGCTCCTCACCACAGCTCCAACCTGGGCATCTAGATGAAGCTGCGCATCAGGGAGCACTCCCAGACTCCGAACCTGGTGAACCAGTTGGGGGGCGAACCCTGTCAATGACAGGGGACGCCACACCCATCACCTTCCCCACTAGCATCACTTCTGTTTTGTCAGGATTCAACTTCAGTCAGCTTACCCTCATCCAGTCCCCCACAGCTGCCAGACATCATGTAAGCGCAGAGACTGCAGGGTCTGGGTCAGATAAAAAAGAGAGATATGTTAATATGGAGTTAAATTGATAATTTAGAGTAAAGTTACATTGCAGGGATATTGCAATTTATCTAAAGTGAGTGTTTACAAACACAGGGAATTCTGAGTTAAGGTTAAAATTTAAAAGAAACTGGAAGTGTGAAAATGCACAAGACACCCATATATAAACTTTAATGCTGTCCTATAGTGACACCTTGATATTATTATTTATATAGCTCCAGCACTGTGCTTGGCACAGAACAATCATTAATTAGAGACAAGTCCCTATCCTGTCATTTATTTATTTATTGTAAACATTTTTACCCTGCCCCCCTCGCTCAAAGGTGACTCGAGGTGGCACACAAATAAAATCAAATATAGAACAATATAAATCCATAAATATAAATCCATAAAAACAGCACATAAAATTCAAAGTGATTGGTACAAAAACACCACCTAACCCCTAACCCATCCCACCCTCCTCCTCCTCCCTTTTGCCAAATGCCTGGCAAAAGAGCCAGGTCTTACAACTTCGCTGGAAATCAAGGAGATTCAGGCTGAGGGGGATCTCCACCAGGAGGGTGTTCCACAGTGCAGCCACCGAAAACACCTGCCTGACCATTCGGACCCGCCAAAAGAGCAGGTCATTCTGGAGGACATCCTCCTGGTTAAAACCAGCACCTTGAATTGGGCCCGGAAGACAATAGGCAGCCAGTGCAATGCTTGGAGCACTGGTGTAATGTGCTCCCTGTGGCCCGTTCCAGTCAGGAGATGGGCTGCAGCATTTTGCACCAGCTGCAGCTTCCGAACTGTCATCAAGGGCAGCCTCACATAGAGCGGATTGCAATAGTCCAGTCTTGAGGTGACGAATGCATGGATGATGGTGGAGAGGTCTGAGTCATATGGGTGGAGCCTTCTCAACAGATGTAGTTGGCAGAAGGTACCCCTGGCCACAGCTGACACCTGGGAATCCAAGCGCAGCTGCAAATCCAGGAGCACCCCCAGGCTCTGCACAGATGGAACCAATAGAGGGCAAACACCCCCAATAAAAGGAGTATTCCCCTCCCCCAGATCACTGACTACACCTACCAGCATCACCTCTGTCTTATCACGATTGAGCTTCAGTTGGCTCAACCTCATCCAGACCCCCACAGCAGCCAAACACCGGGACAGCAAGGAGACAGCAGGGCCTGTGTTGGATGAAAAAGATATGTATATATAGATGAGTGTTGTCTGCGTATTGATAACAACCCCCCCAGCTGCGTACAACCTTCCCGAGCGGCTTCATATGCATGTTGAACAAGAGAGGGGACAGAACCCTGCAGGACCCCACACGAGAGAGTCTCAGGGGCTCATTACAGTCTAAGATGGACAAGGGAGATGGGAATAACTATAGGTTCAAGGTATTTCTGGGTTTGCGGTCCCAGTCCAAAATCAAATTGTCGTATAAAGTGAAGCCAAGTTAAGTGAAAACAGAATTGACGGTGGTGAGGTGCATCCCTGCCCCAGGGCAGACCACTGCAGCTACCACTCCTTGGGTTGGCTGTTAACACGAGCAGCCCTTAATTTGGATGTAGGGGCTGCCAGCACAGGTCCCTCCACGTCCTGGGGTGGCCCAAGGAACTGTCCACATGAGACAGGATTCCCAGGCCCATGTGGTGCAGCAGGATCAGCCCCTGGGAAAAGCTGTTGCCAAACAGCTGATAAGGGCGCTCCCAGGCCCCCCCCCATCAGCTGTTTGGTGCACTCACCTGCCCGCCAAACAGCTGATGGGGGATGTTCCTGGAGAAGCGCACCTGAGGGAAGCGCCAGCAGACCTTTCAAAGTGACAGGAGCTGGCCTGGGCCACTGCTGCTGGGCCTGCTCTCTAACTTTGACTGTCCAGGTGCTGCTTTCCTCCTTCCAGCACCTCCCAGCTGGAGGAGGAGCCCAGGCCCCACCACTCCGATAAGCTGTTCAGTGGGACCAGGGTGAGCACACTCTTCCAGCCCCCTCCCTTCTCCCCGATCAGTTGTTTGGCGTGACTAGGGTGAGCGCAGGGCCAAGTCCACTGACAATGCCTCACAGCAGGGCTGGGCAGGACTAACTGATGTGTGGGCCTGCGTTGGCCTGGGTGGGTAGGCCTTGGCCCAGGATGAGTCTTCAAGTTTCTCCAGCTGATGCATCCCATAGCTGCTAGCCACCCACCCCAGGGTAGTCACTGGCCAACATCTGGCAGGGACAGAACGAACGTGCAGGTAAGTCCCGGGCCAATGCATGTAAATGCAGGCTACTGTCACGTCTATTTTCACCCTTAGTTTGGTTGTTTTTTTTTATTTCCCCTTCTTCGGTTCACTACAAGAAACTGAAGTTGTTTGGGTGACCAAACATATTTGTTACTTGATATTCCCCTGTACACAAATTCTCTTTCTCCTGTCCCATTGTGTTGGTATGTTACATATATTTTACCTTTAGTTCTGGAGTCATATGCCACTGGCCTCCACTTGTCATTGCTTTGCTTCTCTATAAGACACTATCTACAGCGTTATACAATGCATCTATCAACACAACTATTTTAGGTTTTAGCTTGTACAAAGCTAGATCTCCTGTAAGCTCAGAACTTTTAGTTTTCAAAGAATTTCTGATGCTGGCTGTTTCCACAGATACATGCATGTATTTTCTGCTATGGAAGCCTCTTAGGAGTTGATTCTGTATACTTTATATATAAGCACAGCTTACAGACAAAAAACTAGGTTCTGAGATGATGGCCATGAGGGAACCTTTTTAGGGAAGGTTATTGAACGGGGAGGGCGGGCAGGGGGTTTCCCAGCAACTTCACGCTCATCTTGATACTATTGGATTCCTGGACCCATTCCAGTCAGGTTTTCATCTGGAGTATAGCATGGGTTTATGGCCTTGGTTGATGGCCTATGCTGGGAGATTAACAAAAAGAACTGTGTCCTGTTTATCTTGTTAGATCTTTCAGCAGTCTTTGATACAGTTTATCATGAGGGTAGTTGATATGACTGCGGGACTTGGCAGGGATGCATGGGACTGGTCTCGAGTGGTTCAGTTTGTTCCTGTTGAAGGGTTCCAGCAAGTAGTGATGGGAGATTGCTTGTTCTCCCCTCATGACTTCCACTGTGATGTCCCGCAGGGCGAGATCATTCAGATGTTTGGAGTGAAGTAAAATTAGTATGCTGATGACACTGAACTCTACCTCTCTCTTTCATCCAACCCAGGTCCTGCAGTCTTGGTGCTTACCCAAAGCCTGTTGGGGACTGGATGAGAGTGAGCCAATTGAAACTGAATCCAGACAAGACTGAAGTGATAATG
>QEPC01002450.1:1701462-1746592 GCA_003113815.1 Sphenodon punctatus
ATACACATCACCCATCTCTCAACCTTCTCCCCCCCCACCCCCCAGCACTTGGGTACCCTCTCCACATACAAACATTGCTCCCCACCCCTGGTTGCCCCCCAGTCTTGTCCGGGGATACACATCACCCATCCCTCTGGCTTATCCCCCCATATACACCTCTCCCAGCACTTGTCTGCCCACATACACTTCCTCCACCCCTGCCTGCCTTCCAGCCTCATGCATGTATACGCATCACCCATTTCTCAGCCTTGTCCCCCATAAACACTCCCACAGCATCTGGTTGCCCCCTCCCAATACAGTCACTCCCCCCACTGCCCAGCTGTCCCCAGTCTTGTCTCCCTGTACACATTCTCCCCACAGACAGTCCCTCAGTACTCAGCTGTCCCATTCTCCCCGAACAAAATGGAAGCATATACAGAAAGCTTGCTGCCTCCTATTCCCCTGCTTTCCCCAGTTTCAATGTTGCCCCCACCCCGCAGAGGAAGAAGATTGGGGCTGAAACACCAAGGCAAATTGTGGGTGCATGGAGCCTAAGTTGTAAGCGAGCATAATATGCAAGACTGTCTAATGTCTTTACTGCTTACATGGTGCACAAGTTAAGGCAGGAGCCTTAAATGACGGTTTCCATGCTTTTTGGAGCATGAGTGAATTAGTAAGAGCCTTAACTCCTCTATTAAACCATATGTTTTTTGATCCTAGAATCTTCATTCTTTTAAAATAAAAGTGTCAATGAAGTCCCCTTGTATATTGATTCATTTTTCTCCTTCAGAGGCATCTCTGAGGTCTTGAGAAGAGAATCATGCAAGAGGCACACTAGATCTAGTTTAAGGTGGAATCAAGCATTTTGTCAAAGATTTCTGAGGCAGTTAAAACAAAAGCACTACAGGACAACGGTTGGATGTTTAAGTATAAAATATCTATTGCCTACTCTTTGTGAGGGAGAGCTCCTTTCCCATTTAGAGAACATATTTTCTAATTGAAAATATCGGTAATTAAATTAAAATATTGTCTGATTCTTAAGCAACACTTACAATAAAAGCAATTAATAATATTTTGTTGTTGTTAACAATAGAATAGAGCATACCTAGATTAAAAACTCCATTATGTATATTGCCAAAATACAATAGCAAACTCACAGTGCGGACTGGACTCGCCCAGTCCCCATGGTTGCTAGAGGAAAAAAATTTCTCAGTCTCGGTTCAGGGTCCAGTATATGAAATTCATAGCAAGGTTACAATTTGAGGCATAGCTTGATTGGTTGTTCTTTTTTTGTGTGCTTTTAATAAAACCGTGATATGTCCAATAGAAATTAGTGTCCTACTTAGCAATCCTCTAGCACTAAGGGAAAATCACACTGGTAGTGGTGGTGAATGCTGTTTTTACTTAAGGGTGATTTCAGACGTGCCGGGGCGCCCATTGGCCCCGGCACGGAATCACCATTTGATTCCCCTCCGGAATCAAAATGGGCCATCAACAGACGTGCCGGTCGATTCAGGAGGGGAATGGGGGGAGGGGGTGGGGCTGCGCAGCACAGCTTGCGGCCACACAACCCCGCCCCCCCATGCTCCCGAGGCCGCCCTCCCTCTGGGAGACGGGCGGGCACAGCGGCCAATGTGGCCGCAGTGCCCGCCCCCCCGGGGTATTGACCACGGCCCGGAATCGGCGGCGAGCATGGCTGCCGATTCCGGGCCGTGGTCTGGGAGCAGACGTGATGTTACCACGGTCAACCACGGTGAATCCCGCTGTGGTTGACCGTGGTAACGTCATGTCTGTTGGGCCAAAATAGATTCCCGCTGGCCGGACCTCCGAAAGCGTGGTCAAAGCGATTCCCGCCAGAGGTGAACATCTGGCGGGAATCACTTTTTGACCCAACAGACATTACGGTTCCCATAGGGGGATTCACTGTGGTTGACCATGGTGGTGTAACATCTGAAATCATAGTTATGTTGCCTTTATTATACTGATGAAAATGGTTTCATTTTAAGAACCATTTAATCCTGTTATATCCAGTCTTTTCACAGTGCCTGAAAAATGTATCGGCACCTTTTAGCCTAAGCTAAAAAAAACTTAGATTGGCTTAGATTTAGATTTTTGTAATGAATTCCATAAAATATTTATAGGCAGTATCATGAATGTTTACATTAGTTTCAAAATGTAGACATTTTAATGAGAATTTTCATTAGTTTTAAATTTTGAGGAAAAAATATTGTGAAAATTAAAAAAAATTCCTTGACTCTAAAAATATTGGTAAGCTATTTTTTCAGTTTGAATGAAGTCCCAATGAGCGAATGTCTCAAGAAAATATAACTTGTTAAATGGAACGGATTTATAACAAATGCTAGGATTTATCAGTGAATCCAAAAAGTGTTTATCTCCATAGCACAAAAAAAAAGAAAATGGAAATGTCTGGGACATGTGCTAGGAATAGAGCCGTGCGCATGTCAGGACAGGAATGCCACTGGATCTCTGGAGGACTGTTCAGAACAAGCTGAGGGAAAGGTTCACTTTGTCAAACAAAAGTTGGAAAGGGAAAACTTTACAATATACAGAAGAAGCAGAGTGGCCCCTTGTAGAACAGGATAGCAGAGCCTTGTTTATGAAGAAGAACATATTATGGACAACATGTAGAATGAAGTCTCCAACGTACTCCATTGAGGAGTATAACCAACCAAGCAGAATGCAGTGTTTGATAACTATTTGGATAATATTTGAATAGATACCTGTTCAAATAATCTAATCCATCTAATGGAAGCGCTGATCATCATGACTTTAGTCAGTGCAGCATGTGGTAATGTTAACATGCTGTAAGCATTTTTCATTCTGGGTAGATTACCAGGCAAGTAACTATTACTGGATTAGTCCAACAGTCCTTAAAAATCCTTTGCCTGCATAGTAGAAAATTTAGGGTCAGATGCACCAGTTAGAGTTGAAATGGGTAGTAGATTTGCTACCCAGGGGTAACACCCACAGTTTCAAGCAGCTTCTCAGGTGCGTGATCAGTAACTGGTTGCTGAGTTGGGCAACCGGAAATTTGAAATTTCTGCTAATAGCATTATCAGGTTACCAGCCATCTGAGTTACCATTACCAAATTACTTGTTTACTAATTTGTCAATTTGGTAATTGTCAAATGACCAAATTACTTGTTTACTATTCATTGCTTTTTAAATTCTGTTTTAGCCAATCACTTTAAATCTGCACAAGCACACCACTTCTTTCTCTCTGTCCCTCTTTTGAATAAACAAAATGCACCAATGGCAGTGCAGTAACAGAAACTCAGTAATGCCATAAGTCAAGTAACTCACTGGACGTAAACAAGTACTGTTTAGTACCCAGCCATACCAGATCAGGTTGAATGCCGATGCGTTTACCTATCCACACAGGCACCCATTTCAGCACTAACACAGGTATGTTGTGACTGCTTTGCACTGATGCAAATGATGCTCTGACTGTTTTTTGCTGCTCGTACAGTGAAAGAAAACCGTGTGTCTGATTGGTAGATCTAGTTTAAAAAGTTCTTTAAACAAGTTTTTAGGTTGATGTTATATATTTTCTCTTACTAGAACTATCACAAGGTAGATAGAATTTTCTGCTCTTTTTACTCCTCCACTAGCTGAATAAGCTGTGAAAACCAGGACGTTAAAGACATGTCTATCTAGATTATGGATCTAAGAAATAAAGATTGACAAACTAAAGAATTCATATTCAAATTCCAAATCCTGGCTAAATAAAACTACAAGTTTTTAGTTCATTGTAAATTTTCAATTTTCTTCCTGTAAAGGAATTCCAATAAATCATCCTGGATATTAGGAACATGTCTAAAATGTAAGTAATGCTTGTACTGTTCTCTTTCCCTTTGGCAGCATCATCCCCAGATGTACATAATGGTTTTTGCTTTCTCACACAGTCTAGATCAAACACCTGCTCCAAGGTTTGCACTTACCTCCCAAGGCTGTNCCCCTCCCTCCCAAAGGCCTGGGCAAACAGCCAGGTCTTACAGTTCCGCCGAAATGTCAAAAGGCTTGGGGCCAGGCGAGCTTCCTCCGGAAGGGAGTTCCACAGCCGCGGCCCTACCACCGAGAATGCCCGCTCCATCGTGCCCCCCCGCTTAACACGGGGGACCTCCAGGAGGGCACCCCCGGCAGACCGCAGGAGTAGTGTCCTACTTAGCAATCCTCTAGCACTAAGGGAAAATCACACTGGTAGTGGTGGTGAATGCTGTTTTTAATTAAGGGTGATTTCAGACGTGCCGGGGCGCCCATTGGCCCCGGCACGGAATCACCATTTGATTCCCCTCCGGAATCAAAATGGCCCATCAACAGACGTGCCGGTCGATTCAGGAGGGGAATCGGGGGAGGGGGTGGGGCTGCGCAGCACAGCTTGCAGCCACACAACCCCGCCCCCCCATGCTCTCGAGGCCGCCCTCCCTCTGGGAGACGGGCGGGCACAGCGGCCAATGTGGCCGCAGTGCCCACCCCCCCGGGGTATTGACCACGGCCCGGAATTGGCGGCGAGCATGGCTGCCGATTCCGGGCCGTGGTCTGGGAGCAGACGTGATGTTACCACGGTCAACCACGGTGAATCCCGCTGTGGTTGACCGTGGTAACGTCATGTCTGTTGGGCCAAAATAGATTCCCGCTGGCCGGACCTCCGAAAGCGTGGTCAAAGCGATTCCCGCCAGAGGTGAACATCTGGCGGGAATCACTTTTTGACCCAACAGACATTACGGTTCCCATAGGGGGATTCACTGTGGTTGACCATGGTGGTGTAACATCTGAAATCATAGTTATGTTGCCTTTATTATACTGATGAAAATGGTTTCATTTTAAGAACCATTTAATCCTGTTATATCCAGTCTTTTCACAGTGCCTGAAAAATGTATCGGCACCTTTTAGCCTAAGCTAAAAAAAACTTAGATTGGCTTAGATTTAGATTTTTGTAATGAATTCCATAAAATATTTATAGGCAGTATCATGAATGTTTACATTAGTTTCAAAATGTAGACATTTTAATGAGAATTTTAATTAGTTTTAAATTTTGAGGAAAAAATATTGTGAAAATTAAAAAAAATTCCTTGACTCTAAAAATATTGGTAAGCTATTTTTTCAGTTTGAATGAAGTCCCAATGAGCGAATGTCTCAAGAAAATATAACTTGTTAAATGGAACAGATTTATAACAAATGCTAGGATTTATCAGTGAATCCAAAAAGTGTTTATCTCCATAGCACAAAAAAAAAGAAAATGGAAATGTCTGGGACATGTGCTAGGAATAGAGCCGTGCGCATGTCAGGACAGGAATGCCACTGGATCTCTGGAGGACTGTTCAGAACAAGCTGAGGGAAAGGTTCACTTTGTCAAACAAAAGTTGGAAAGGGAAAACTTTACAATATACAGAAGAAGCAGAGTGGCCCCTTGTAGAACAGGATAGCAGAGCCTTGTTTATGAAGAAGAACATATTATGGACAACATGTAGAATGAAGTCTCCAACGTACTCCATTGAGGAGTATAACCAACCAAGCAGAATGCAGTGTTTGATAACTATTTGGATAATATTTGAATAGATACCTGTTCAAATAATCTAATTCATCTAATGGAAGCGCTGATCATCATGACTTTAGTCAGTGCAGCATGTGGTATTGTTAACATGCTGTAAGCATTTTTCATTCTGGGTAGATTACCAGGCAAGTAACTATTACTGGATTAGTCCAACAGTCCTTAAAAATCCTTTGCCTGCATAGTAGAAAATTTAGGGTCAGATGCACCAGTTAGAGTTGAAATGGGTAGTAGATTTGCTACCCAGGGGTAACACCCACAGTTTCAAGCAGCTTCTCAGGTGCGTGATCAGTAACTGGTTGCTGAGTTGGGCTACCGGAAATTTGAAATTTCTGCTAATAGCATTATCAGGTTACCAGCCATCTGAGTTACCATTACCAAATTACTTGTTTACTATCAAATTACTTGTTTACTAATTTGTCAATTTGGTAATTGTCAAATGACCAAATTACTTGTTTACTATTCATTGCTTTTTAAATTCTGTTTTAGCCAATCACTTTAAATTTGCACAAGCACACCACTTCTTTCTCTCTGTCCCTCTTTTGAATAAACAAAATGCACCAATGGCAGTGCAGTAACAGAAACTCAGTAATGCCATAAGTCAAGTAACTCACTGGACGTAAACAAGTACTGTTTAGTACCCAGCCATACCAGATCAGGTTGAATGCCGATGCGTTTACCTATCCACACAGGCACCCATTTCAGCACTAACACAGGTATGTTGTGACTGCTTTGCACTGATGCAAATGATGCTCTGACTGTTTTTTGCTGCTCGTACAGTGAAAGAAAACCGTGTGTCTGATTGGTAGATCTAGTTTAAAAAGTTCTTTAAACAAGTTTTTAGGTTGATGTTATATATTTTCTCTTACTAGAACTATCACAAGGTAGATAGAATTTTCTGCTCTTTTTACTCCTCCACTAGCTGAATAAGCTGTGAAAACCAGGACGTTAAAGACATGTCTATCTAGATTATGGATCTAAGAAATAAAGATTGACAAACTAAAGAATTCATATTCAAATTCCAAATCCTGGCTAAATAAAACTACAAGTTTTTAGTTCATTGTAAATTTTCAATTTTCTTCCTGTAAAGGAATTCCAATAAATCATCCTGGATATTAGGAACATGTCTAAAATGTAAGTAATGCTTGTACTGTTCTCTTTCCTTTTGGCAGCATCATCCCCAGATGTACATAATGGTTTTTGCTTTCTCACACAGTCTAGATCAAACACCTGCTCCAAGGTTTGCACTTACCTCCCAAGGCTGTCAGTTGACACATAAATATACAGACCTTCTAAAAGAGCACATTTTCCCCTTATTGCAAGTAAATGTACCTGAATCATAACACTGTAGGAACAAAGGGAAAATCTTTTGTCAAAGTGCTATTTGAATGCTAAAAAAATCAGATCAGGTTCAGGTATATCTTACATCTTGCACCATTAAACACCTTTTAGGTAAAAGAAAAATGTAATACCACCACAGTGAGGTATGTCAGCCCTTTACAATCTAATATATGACACTTGTTTACGGAATTCAATGGCAAAACATTCCTCTATTATACCAGGATTCTTGTAGGAAAGCCTTCAAAGGTTTTCCCTTGTGTAACAGAGTGAACTAGCCCTTTACATTTTGGGACCACTACATCTCACTCCAGTTACCTGGTCCCAACTGAAGGGTAGTGGGGAAAGGTGAGCTGCTGGGCAGGCTAAACACATCCAGAATCTGTGCAGTAAGGGCTAACTCAGCCTGATCTTGGCTAACTTAGGTGGTTGATTAGCTATACCCACAGGCAGGAATAGCTAGGCTCCAGTAAAGATGGATCTGAAAGCAAGGGAAGCTAAATCAAAAGAAGATATGCTAGGTAGAATATGCCAAAGTTCTTTTAACTTATGGGAGCTGAAACTTAACTCTGGGGAAAAGACCATGGGAAAGCAGAAGGCACTCTTGAGAGACAGAGAAACTAAAACAGTTTTTACCACGAAAGGTGAAGGCTAACAGGTGCCAGGCCTGGGTGAACTCTTCTTTGAAAAGAAGGTACGTAGACTTTGCAAGAAAACTTGATACTAAGAAAGGAGAGAGAGAGAGCCATGAAGCACAACGTCTGGAGTGGCAGTGATTTGTAAGCAAAATCAGTCCTGTTGAAGGTATCCAGTGCTTAACCTGTCCAACGTTTATTGTGTTTACCTTGTATTTGAGGTTTGGGATAAATTTGAAATTCTGTTGTTGTATCCACCATCCCACTGCACAACAGATTACCTAACTGGGCTAGCCTCAGAGGCAGTGTTGAGGATACCCATACTTATTTTCCTGTTTGTCTTCAGCATGCATACAGAGGCCAGCCCTTTAGGACTGTAATGGGACTTTCTGGTCTCTGACAGCCATGGATCTATTCCAGATAACTGGACTGACACCTGACACTCAAATCAAATCAAATTTTATTTATGGTCATAGGCCAAAATAGACTCAATACACACAGGACTTAATGATCTGGACTGACTTTGAAACAGGGGATCTGATTATAGGGGTCATAGGGTATTTTCAGGCGTGATGGGCTTTTCACCCACCATGCCTAAACTCACTCTGGGGTTTAGTATCGCCTCAGCACGGCCCTGCCTTCGCCCTCCTCCCTGATGGGTGGGTGTGGCCGCACTCACCTGGAACTGCTCCAGCCGTGGTCCGGGGTTAGGTGGAGCAGGCCATCAGACATGATGACCTGCTCTACCACGGTCCGGGGTTGCCTACCCCAGACCATGGCAGGGCTTACTATGGGATGTACACTGTCCAGGAGCCCAGCGCACATCCCAGGTTAGCCCTGCCATGGTCCAGGGTAACGTTTGCCCCGGCCTGTGATGAACATCTGGCAGGGCTGGATCAGACGTGACACCCCAGCCCGTGGCCACCCTGGGGTAAGCATGACTATGGGCTAGGGTGTTACGTCTGAAAATACCCATGGTTGACTCATTATCTTCTGGAAGTCTAGAAAGCTGCCTGAGCTGCCTTTGGCAGGAAGGGCAGGGTAATAAATTTGAATAAATAAATAAATAGATCCCTGTCCTCCTATGCCCTTGTCAGGGTTGTGGACCAATAAGGTTGGTCTACCCCAGAGACTAATGGTACCAATACAATTACAGAACTCTCTGAGGGACATACCCACTGACCTTGATGGCTGCTCTGTGAATGGCATGATTGTGGAAAAGTATATTGACCATGACCTTCAACACAGTGCCACTCAGGCATCTTTTTCTGCCATTGTGAAGGCAAGATTCTCTTCATATACAGGGGGACTGAGGCAGTTAAAACAGGATGGTAGGTGTTAGAGTGCAAATGGTGCTTAACTCCTACTGAGACCAACCAATTGTGGCATAGTACTGTTGGCAGCCCACAGGGAGCATATTCAACTAGTGCTCTGGGCATTGCACTGGCTGCCTATTGTCTTTCAGGCCCAATTCAAGGTGTTGGTTTTGACCTTTAAAGCCCTACATGGCCTGGGCCCTGCTTATCTGAGGGACTGTCTCGTTCCCTGGGCGGCCTCTGTAGTCATCCGGGAGGCCCTCCTGGAGGTCCCACAATATTGGCAGGTTCAGACGGACAGGCGGGCATTATTGGATGCTGCAACCTCACTGTGGAATGAGCTCTCAGCGGAGATCTGCCTTAGCCCAGATCTCCCCCACTTTCTGCTGGCAATGTAAAACCTGGTTATTCTGTCAGGCATTTGGGGTGTGTGGGGGGGGGGAGGGGATGGGTTAGGTTGGGTGGTGTGGGTAGATGTTTAATCACAGACCGGGTTTTTGATTATGTTTTATATTTATGGACTATTTATTATTGTTTTATATTGTTCACTGCCCCGAGTTGCCATTGGCGAGAGGGGCAGACTATAAATGTAAACAAATAAATAAATAAATAAGTACTTTAAAAAAACAACAACCAACTATGCTGTGGCAGCAGCAAAGAAACGTTCTTGTGCTACCATAGTGTCTGCAATGTCCCATCCAGTAGAGTTCTTCCAAGTGGTGAACAGTCTGGTTAATCTAAGTTGTTTCTGCCAGGAAGTAACATTATGTCCTGCTCTCTGTGACAAGTTTGGTACTTACTTTGCAGACAGAATCATGTGTATTTGGCACAACATGAAAAGCACCATGTTGGCTCAGTGTCAGTTTGAACTGGGGTTGGCTCGGTCTTGCCCTGCGGGGCCATTGCTGGTTGCAATTGTCAATGCCTCCTGCCTATGCTAAAGAAATCCTTGATACTGACTGGCCAGCTAGTTAATGTCCCATCTTTAACCTCTCCGATTTAGGAAAGGTTATTGAATGGGTGGTCACCTTGCAGCTTCAGATGTTTCTGAATGCTATCCGGTCACTGACACATGTCAATCTAGCTTTTGCCTTGAGTACAATACCAAGACTGCTCTTGTGGCTCTGGTTGACAGTCTATACCTGGAGATCAATAGGGCAAATTGTACCCTGCTGATTTTGTTAGAACTTTTGACTGTTTTTGATACAGTTGATCATGAGCTGATTGACTCAGCTATGTGACCTGGCAGGGATTAGTGGGATCTCTTTTGATGATTCTCTTCATTCCTGTCAGGGAGGTCCTAGTGAGAGATGGAGGGAGGGATTTATCATCATCCTCTCGGTTCCACCCTGATGAGGTCCTGCAGTGTTTCATATTTTCTCTTCTCTTGTCCAATGTGTATCTGAGGCAACTGGACAAGATCATGCATAGATTTGGACCACTGTACTTTTTGTATCAGACGTGGATCCTGCAATCTTGGTGCCAACCGGGAATATAAACTGTCACTGGGAACTGAATAAAAATGAGCCATCTGAGATTGAATCCAGCCAAGACTGAAATAATGATGGTTGGCCAGTTCTGTGACCAGTGGGACCAGGGACACCTGCCAGTGGGCAGATCCCATGTCCCGTGGATCCCACATGAAAACTGTTTATTCCTCCTTGCAGGTACATGGTACCGTGCGGAAACCATGCACGTGCACATGGGGCGTGTGCAGGATCTGCAGGGCCTGGGATCGGCTCCACTGGATGGGGTCCAGTCTCCTTTGGTCACTCAGGTTTGCAGGTTTGGGTTATTCCTGTATCCTTCGCTGCACCTGCATCAGGTTGCAACAATGGCCTCAACGCCATCTGGCAAGAAGTCTTCAGTCCTTTCTTTTAGGCCGCATTCACACCTGACAGTGACAGCAACTTTGAAACTGATGCAAGGCAAAGATGTGACGGAGGGAGGAACCAGATACCGGAAGTAGCTCCGGTGTGAACAGGGTTCTGCCACGATGTTACTCGCGGATAACAGGGCTGGATTTTGCACCCTGTCATCTGCGAGTAACGTCGCAGCAGAACCCCATGTGCACCAGCTCTACTTCCAGCATCCAGCTCCTCCCTCCGCCGCACCTTTGCCTCATGTCAGTTTCAAAGCTGCTGCTGCTGCCGTCACATGTGAACGCAGTCTTAGGCTTAAACCTGGCCATTGTCATACATGACTTTATAACCTAAACAACTGCAATATGCTGTACGTGGGTTTGCCCTTGATGACTGTTTGTAAGTTGCAGTCAACCTTCTGTCAAGGATGGGCAGCTGAGAGTATACTACACCTGTGCTTATGTGTCTGCATTGGCTTCTGGTAGCCTTCTAGTCCACACATATCTTAAAGACCGCCTGCTCCCATATGCTGCAGCCATTTTCCATTCTCTTTGGTTAATTTGGCTGTGTGTACTGTGCTGGATCTGTAAGTAACTGGCTGGGGTGGGAGGAGGGGTGCCTAGCCCCGGCCTTGGCCTGGCCTGGCATGGTATAGTTTGGCCTGGCCTGTCCATAGGGCTAATGATGTGAAATGGGGGTTACCTTTACCTTCACAATGTTTTTTTAAAAAAATAATAATTGGGTGCCACATTGCTACTGCCTGCTGCTTGGTTGGCACTTGGCACCATAAGGCCGGAGGGATCTCTCTGCCTGGCTCCACTTCCCCTTGCCTGGTTTGTTTAAGCTACTAGTGCCACAATACCAATGCCGTGCCAAGAGGGCACCCTTGGGGTGTGTGTGAATGTCTGGTTTCTTTCTTGTGGGTGTTATAATTTTGTCTGCTGGGCTGGCTGGCTTTTGGTGAGATTTTTCTCCACACAGTTGTGCACTGTTTTGCGGCATTGTGTGTGTTTTCTTCTTTCTTTTTTACCAAGGCTGTGGCGGCTGCAGGGCACAGCAGAGCCTAATTGTAAAGTGTAAGTTAACTGTAACTTCTACTGTTCTGCCAGGTGCTTGGCACCTTAGCTGCCAGCTGCTTGGGACCAGAATGTGGCAGCTTGAGCTCCCTCCTCCAACACTCCTTCCCTCTCCTTCTGCTTCCTACGCCACAAAGAGACTGCTGAATTGCAACCGTTTCTCTCTCTTGTATGGAGGGGAGGGGGAGGGAGGAAGGGCTGCATGTAGTGTTGTGCACCCTGATTGCCTAGGTAATTAAGGGGGAGGGAGAAAGGGATGGATGTGCTATTGTGCACCCTGATTGGCTAGGCAATTAAAAGGCTTCAGCTGCTGCACATGGCAACACTTCAAAGTTGGCGCTGAATAGTTCTGAAGTTCCAAGTTTCCGCGTTCCAAAGATTTCTGAGGTCCGGAATGCTGTTTCCGTATTCTGGAACTTTGGAAACAGTGCCAAAGGGCCACCGAGTATCTGGACTGATTACCCAGATCTTCGGAAATCAGTCCGAGTACCCAGAAGTACTATTCGGTACAGCCCTAAATCGCAACCCCTGAGGCCAACCAGGAGTGCCTTCTTGCAAGTGCCATCAGCACATCAAGTCCAGACAAAAAGGGAACATAGAGAGGCATCCTCAGTGCCTGCTCCACAATTATGGAATTCCCTTCCTTTGGAGGTTCATCAAAACCCAAGCCTGAATTTGTTCTGGAGGTGATATGACCTTTCTGATTGAGCAAACATTTGGCAGGCGAGACTAGAAGACAGGGGTGGGAGACTTCAATTTAAAATAAATAAATAAATCACTTTTATATCTTTTTAAATATGTTGTTACCTGCCCCGAGCCTTTGGGATATGTATTAAATTAATTAATTCAATTAAATAAGGTCTTGCAAAAGCCTACAATGCAATGCTAAGGGATGACAATGTTTATTCATAAGGTTTCTGTCATTTTCTTTTTCAGTAATCAAGTTAAAATGTCTCAGAGACTGTAGAATCTTAGAATCATTGAGTTGGAAGGGACCTCAGAGGTCATCTGGTCCAACCCCCTGCTCAGTGCAGGAAATCTGCGGCTACAGCTTCCCCGACAGAAGGCTGTCTAGTCTCTGAAAACCTCCAGTGAATATTGTGACTAGATCGGAGGCAGAATCATAGAATTGTTAAACCTGAGAGGGATGAATAATAATTAAAAAGAGACCCTGTAAATGTGGGTAGGTGAAGGCCATAATTGAAGTGCAATGTCTTGTTTTGATCTCTGCAGCATTGCTGCCATTTTAAAAAGCAGGCATCACTTAAAGACCACAAGGGGTACAGAACTTCAAGCTTCTGCTTTGCTTGGAGTGGCTATCCTGTGAAGAAGATAGTAAGATACATGTGAAAATGACTTTAAAGATCATAAGGCAGGGGTGCGGAGCCTCAAGCCAGGGGGCCAAATACGGCCGGCAGCAAGTTTTTATGTGACCCCTTTCTACTTCCTGGGTCTGGCCAGTTCTTACCTCCTATCATTGAGAAACTGAGCTCAAGGGAAGGGAGCAGAGATGAGGTCATGCAAACAAGGCCAGGGGACAGTTCCATGGCACAGATCCATGATTTGGACCCTCCTTTCCTTGAGTGCATCCCTTAAGCACCCCCGCCCCAACTTCTATGTGTCCCTCAGAGTTTGTGCAAGCTTTCCAAGTGGCCGCCGGGAGAGAAAAGGTTTCCCATCATAAGGTCTACTTCAACTGGTGGATCACAGTAAAATCATTATCTCTGTTAGTGGTGGCCCTTTACTCTGATGAGATGACAATTATGTGGGGAATGGTTCTGACATAAACTATGTTGCTTGTCGTCTCACAATTGGCTATTCTCACATGCTTGTCAAAATCTATGGTCAGGATTTGGCATTAGTGCCTCAGATTATTTGCCTGCATTTACTTTACTACTTAGAGAAAGATGATTTAATGATTTTCACTAGTTTCTTATTTTATCATTATTTCAGATATTTATTATTATTTCCTCTTTAGGGATAAAATAATTAGCTAAAGAGTGAATATTTCTTGGCATAAATTTAGGACTCTGCCCACAGTTTCTTTCCAGATATTAAGAAACGGTCCAACAGTACACCAAATCATGCAAGAGCATAGTTTGAATGCGCATGCGGAGTCCTGTATCTTCCATATTGTGGTTCATATGAGCAACGACAGACAATTGTGACCTTACCAATTGCTTGTTGTCCTTTTGAACAGAAAAAAATGATATGCCATATAGGGGAACATCGCCAATGAATAGACACAAGTGTGTCTAGCTTCATACTAGACTTTACCATGTCCACTCAGAAATGCTCTTGGAATCCCCTGATCTACTAGATTCAAAAGTCAGGTCACACTCATGGCTTGCATTAGCACAACTAGCCAGTAAAATAATGATTTAATATAATTAATAATATTATTAATCATACTGTCCTCCGAGGCACATCAGACACATTGCTGCAAGAACCTCGGATTCAGTGCTTCTTTCCAGGCCTCCCCTTCAAGGCCTGTCCAATCAGTACAATACTTCTTGCTTTTATATTAAATTCTTCCTTTGCCCTGAAATTAAAAGTTTCAGTATGTTGCTGATTTTGTATTAACTCTGTTGGAGAGGTTACGTTGTCATTGAAAAAAGGTAAGAAATATTGATATGAACTAAGAAGGTCATAGAATGTCTGAGTTGGAAGGGACGCCGAGGGTCATCTCGTCCAAGCCTCTGCTTGGATGCAGGATGACTGCAACTACATCTTCCACAACAGATGTCCAGCCTTTTTGGGGAGAGCCTACAACCTAGAGGTTGCTAGGGATATACGACCCAGGGATACAGAGGTTGGTTTTGATTATGGCATCCAGAAGGCAAGGGTTGTCTTTCCTTCCCCCTTTTGTATTCCTATTGGTATTCGCAGGTCAACCAGGTCTGGGAATGGCAATAGGAAACGCAGAAAAATGTATTTAACAAATAAATAACTGAGGAAAAACTAAAGAACTTTATTAGCAAGGGTTGTTCTTGTGCCTGCCCCTTTTTGGGGCAGCTGGGCATGCTTGCATTGGTAGTGGGACTTCGGGGGGGGGGGGAGGGGGGCATTTTCCTGAATCTTGTCCCGCAGTTCCATGGATGTGTCTGCAGGAGGCGTGTTGGAATGACTGGTGGGGGAGGCATGGCTGACCCCAGGAATTGTTGACCGGTGTGAACATAGCTCGGAGAGGGCTTGAGTGCTTTCTCTGGGGGTGGATTTTGGGGTGAACCAGGGCGAATTGGTTCCACAGGGTGGTGGTTGGGATATGGCGCCTGCTCCTGTGCAACAATGCTCACAGTCACAGCAGCAACATGCTCAAGCAGGGAAGTTGGGAGATGGATAAACTGGGACAGGCTGCTTTGAGTCTGTGTCCACAACTAGGCCATCTCCATGCTTGCCTGCTCTGTCATACTGTCTGACCTCTGAAATTACTGCCATTGGTTGACCTGATGCCTGTCTTCCTGCCAGTGGTTCAGGCAGGCCTCAGCAGCAAAGGTCTTGTGTTGTGCCACACAAGCTGCCTATGTTGCTGGGTCATGCAACCTGTCCAGGAGCTCATGGTAGCAGGATGCTTGCCTCCCACAACTGGAGGCAAAGTTGTTGTTCCAGTTATCCTTATAGCCTCTCAAGTCCTGGGCCCGTTGCTGGCACAGGTTCATGTCCTGGGTGTAGCCCTGTTGCACCATTTTGGCCCAAGATCGCCTGGAAGACAGACTTGTTCCTAGAGCACTTCACGAGTGCATATTGGACCTTCTGCTTGTCCCATAGAGCAATGAAGGCCTTCCTCCAGGGAAAACAGCATTGGTAGGTGGAGAGCAACTGCTGCTATTACACGGTGGTGGTAGCAGTGGTGGCTGTTGCCTGGCTGTCAGTATTAGCCATAGCCCCAGCAATGGTAAGCCTCCGCAAGTCATTCCTCAAAATACAATGGCTCAGAAAGAGCGAGCATCAGGCATGTACTGCAAGCTAGGACAAGCTGGGAGAACACATGTTTGAAATTGGTGTGTTGGGCTTTTAAGGCAGACATTACATGTGCGCCATTGAGAACAAGACCGAAGAGAGGGACTGGAATTGGTTATTCCTAAGAATGCTTTAGGCTCTTCACCTGTGACTCCATGGTGCTGGTGGACTCTTATTTATTTATTTATTTATTTATTATATTTTTATCCCACCCCTCTTGCACGTGGCAACTCGGGGTAGCTAACAACATGTATAAAATCACAATAAAACAGATTATCAAAATATAAAATACAGATATATACACACAAAAGGTCTGCGTAAAATATTTTCCCATCCTTCCATCTAACCCATCCCCCTCTCCACTCTCCCCCCACCAAATGCCTGACAGAAGAGCCAGGTTTTACAGTTTCTACAGAAGGCAAGGAGATCTGGATAGAGGCAAATCTCCACCAGGAGAGCATTCCACAGCTATGGTGTGGCCGTCAAAAACGCCCTCCTGTCAGTACGGACCTGACGATAATGTGGGACCTCCAGGAGGGCGCCCCCATACGCCTGCAGGGGCTGCCCAGAGACCCAGGGGGTGATGCGATCTCTCAGGTAAGCAGGGCCCAGGCTGTGTAGGGCTTTAAAGATCAAAAACAGCATCTTGAATCAGGTCTGGAAGACAATAGGCAGCCAGTGCAATGTGTGGAGCACCGGTTGAATGTGCTCCCTGCACTGCAGCCCATCCCCAAAAGAAGACTGGCCTCTGGATTTTGCACCAGCTGCAGCTTCTGAACCATCTCCAGGGGCAGTCCCACGTAGAGCACATTACATTAGTAAAGCCTCAAGGTGACGAATGCATGGATGACAGTGGTGAGATCGGAGTCTAAGACACATGGGCATAATTGACAGAATGTGGACATGTGGGAGCGCACCATTAGCCTGCATTCACCTGCTTGGTGGGCTCCACATGCTCTGGGACCCTGCTGTGGGTGGGGGCTCCATGTCCGGTGGGTGGTGGCAGCCGGTGGGTGCGTATACCTAATAAACGAGTAGTTGGATACCCACATGATTTGAGTTACCATTTTGTTTGTTAACATCCCTAGAAAGGTGTGTTTCACTGTTGAGTACTTTCTACCATGCTAACATTTTCTTAAAATAACCATTTTTGCTTTTATACACCTTTTTGACAGCCCAGTCAGTTGCATTCCTGATGAAAACAGCCAGAGGGGACTGTTAACATTGAAACTGACTAAGCATTGATTGCTTGAATGTGTCCGTGTCATAACCTTGGGGAACATACCCTGAGAGGAGATCATGAGTTTGAATCTTACTTCTGCTGAGCGTGGTTGCTATACACATCATCCCTCTTGTTTTTGTCTAAGGCCATGCTGCCTTACTCTGTAATGATGTTTGAGATGCTGCCTCATTTTAACAGAGGCCAGACGAAGCCACAGTGAGGACTAGAACCTAGGACTCCAGCATGGCAAACCCAATGCTTAACTACTCAACCACACAACTGACTATGCTACATTCTTGTATTAACTGGAGAAATATGTCAACTTCTCTAGTAACTGAACTGAAAAAAGCCAGCAGTTGCTCCCCTAAGTATCAGACCTTTGACCAAGCAGTGTCAAGGACTGGGTTTCAAATCTGACTTCTGTGAGGTGATGCTATATGTACATGTGCCTAATTTTTAGTTTTCAGGGTTTTTTTTGGTTTTTTTTTATAAAAGAGAGTTCTAGTTTATTTAGTTAGAAGAGAAAACGTGTTTTTAAAAAGACAAAAAAGTTACAAATGAAGCATTTTCTTGCATTATGAATAGTAGAACCACAACAACAAAAATGCCATCATGCAACAGATAATTGAATACAGAACCGGGTGGGGAGGAACCATGTTGATTGTTAGTTACAGTTGCTGTACAATCCCTCTCTTTGCAAAACTAGAAATATTTAAGGTTTCCACAATCACTCTAAGTAACCAACACATTGATTTCTCTCCCCTATTACTAACCCACATACTCTGCTACACCTCAAAATACCTCTCAAACATCACATAATTAGGGTTGCCATCTCTCATAGTTTGATCCTAAGACTTCCATCGGGCAAAATGGGAGTCTCGGAGTCAAACTGTGAGAAGTGGCAACCCTACAAATAATTCAGGAAACATCTTGCTATATCTATGGAACTTGACTTATTTGTTCAGTTGTATCAGCAATCCCCTTCTTTAAGTCCATAGAGTTCCATGGATGTATCTGAAAGTTTTCTGCTTTGCATGATGGTTGAAGGGACTATTGAGTTGGAGCATAGGATGTGGGACGAGGATTTCTTTGATAGGCTACTTAAAATGAGTGTTGAAACATTAACTGAATTTATATTGTTTTTTAAAAACTATTTTTCTTTATTAACAAAGCTTAACATAAAACAAACAAAATACAAAATGAAACAGATGTTACTCCTCAACATGAAATTAATACATGTTAAAAATATGTCCAGCTAGTCTTTTGCCATAATATGAATATTTTTTATTTCAAATTCTAAAAATGGTAACTAACCAGAAACTCTTGCATTAGATTCTTTTATAAGATTATCAGTTAATCTATTCATAGATAATATAACAGAGTTGTTCTTGTTGGGGTTTGGTTAAAGGGATTGTGTAGCATCCATAATATCCATCCACTGGCATTCTGACTGAACTGACTGGAATTTCCAAAATGATGGGTAGCAGGAGACAGAACTTACGGGAAAGGGGGGGAGGGACAATATATGGACGGGAACAAAAGAGGGAGCATGATGTATATGTGCTTATTTAGTGGGAGAGAGGAACTTGAGTATGTGGCAGAGGTCAAAGATCCAAACAGAATGTTAGGAATTATTCAGAGATGGGAGACAAGGGGGTTTGACTGATATATTTTACTGGACCAACTGCTGTTGGTTAAAATGAACAAGCTTTTGAGCCACACACGGTCCTTCCTCAGGCATGCAGCATAGCCAGTCAGTAATATATAAACTGAGCAAATTTAGGGCAGGTATATAAGGAGGCAGAAATGGTTGGGAGTGGATAAGACAAGGTAACTGGTGGGGTGGTGAGGAGAGATTCCAGATCTTTTAAAACAGAGTGATAAAATATGTATATTGATGAAGGAGAAAAGGAACAATGGGTGGTGGTAAACACTAGATAGGATAAAGCAACCATATGGGTTGGGGGTAATGTAGGAAACAGCTTATCAGGTGAAGTTAATACACATATGAAAGGAACTGGGTTCACAGCAGTCATACAAGGGGGTGGCATCGGCATCTGACAGGGTGATTTTAGACATTACAAGCGGGCACTTTCACCACGGGCCGTGGGGTGGTTCGGACCACGGCCGGGGGTGAAGGGGCACACCAACAGACGTGTGCCCCATTGCCCCCGGCCATAGTCCGAACCACCGCACAACCCGTGGTGAAAGCGCCCGCCCGTAACGTCTAAAGCGGCACACCCCGGAGGGGGTGGGGCTGCACAGCACAGTGTGCTGCCGCACGGCCCCACCCCCTGCGTTCCCCAGCGGCCCTCCCCCCTCCCGATGGGCAGTGGCAGCAGCCAATCCGTCTGCTGCCGCAACCACAGGCGTGGGTGACTCCCATTGACCACGGTGAACGGTAAGTAACCAGATGTTACTTTCCGTTCACCACGGCCGTGGTGGCCTTTCACCACACTTCTCAACCTCCTCGCATCCAGAGGTCCAGAAGTGTGGTGAATGCAAACACGGGCCACGTTTGACTGTGGTGCACATCTGGCGGCGAGCCAACAGACGTTCACCACAGTCAAACGTGGCCCGTGTTTGACCGTGGTTCAGCCGGGGTGAATGTCAAGATGCATAACGTCTGAAATCACCCAGAGTATGGGTGAAAACAGACATGATGCTAACCACCCTTTAACCACCCTTGGTGGTTAGTTATGCATGTTGCAGGGCTGTATTGGTGCCCTATGCAGCCGGAGGATCCCGGCAGGGAATCGGGGAGGGGGCAGGGCCGTGTGCCGCAATGTGCGGCCGCACGCCCCCGCCCCCCCATGCTGCCCCACCGCCCGCCCTCTGGGAAGACGGGCGGGCGCCGCCGACAATGTGGCCGCAGCACCTGCCCGAAATGACCACGGCCCAGAATCCTGGCGGGGATTCCGGGTCGTGATCACCGTCCAGACATGACAGGCCCCTTCATCCCCACTGGGAATCTCATTCACCACGCGATCGACGCCGGCCCCACGGGTTCAGCTGATCGCGTGGTGAATGAGATTCCCGGCGGGGATTGAGTGTGGTTAACATCTGGGGGGGAACTTCCGGTTCCGCAACAGACGTTACGAGGGCATTCCCCACCGCAGGGAATTGACTGTGGTTGAGCGTGGTAACGTCTGAAAACACCCTATGTCAGTCATAGAGAGGGTGACAAAGTGCTGAGAATATCTAGAATTCAAGGTACAAATAATTTAATATAGAATATGAAGGAGCTAGGTACAGAGGGGAGACAAAGTGTTTAGAATGATATCTATGTACAGAAGGAGGGAGGGGAATATGTGAATTTAGAGTGAAGGGAGGAAAACCTAGGAGGGGGTGGCGTACAACAGTGAGAGGGGAATACACTGAAGGTAACACTAAAGGATATAGAATGCATGAAGAAAGAAAGAAGGAAAGAAAGGAAGAATGAGAAAGAAAGGTTTTCTTTGAGGATGAGGACTTATAGGTCGGAGTGGTCATGCTGGCGAAAGTGACTTCCCACTGTAGAGTCAATGGCTTTGTTTACAATTGTATATCTGTGTGAATTCTTACACATTTAGGTGTAAGAACTGTTGGGTTTCATCAACATACTTTCCATGGTGGCATTTGATGCAGTGAATGAAATACACTACATTTTGGGATTTGCAGGTGTAGTTGCCTTGTCTTTGAAATGGTTTTCCATTGGGGATGCTGACAGTGGTAGAAACACACAACACCCTCAGGAGACAGATCTGGGAACTAAAATTAGTAATTTTGTTCGGCACCATAAACAATGGACCTAACAAGGACCTCAGTTTCTCCAGCCACTAGAAAAACATTTAATGACTTACAATCTACTGTATTTTTAACTTTTGTTATCCTCTGTTCCATGTTCCTTCATATTCTGTATTAACTGCTGTGTACCATATCTCTTTCTTCACCAGCCACCCTCGGATGTGTAAGTCCATTCTATATTCCTTACTGTTACCTTCAGTGTATTCCCCTCTCACTGTAGCAGATTTAAAAGCAAATTTTAAAAAGTATTTTTTCATTCAGTGCACAATTTACTTGTGGAACTTGTTGCCAGAGGACCAGTAGCATAGTTGGGATTCAAAAAGAATTGGATAAATTCTTGTAGGATATGTCCATTAATGGCTTGTAGCCCAGTAGGTTTGGGTTCATAACTGTCGGGAAGCTGGGAGTGAATGGCAGGGACTGAATCATACAATTATGACCTGTTGGTACTTTTCTGAAGTGACCAAGAGTGGCCACTATCAGAGACAGTGTGCTGGACTTGATAGACTATTGGCCTGCCTCAAAGGGTGCAGGGGCCCGATTCCCATGCAGGTGTGACCCACACGAGCTGCTGGGGTCCAATCCCCATGAAGCCCCATGGCGGGCAATCATCACTACCACACTGCGGGCCATGTGCCGGGAGCCAGCCAGATGGTTGCAGGAAAGCTACTGGGTGGGCCTGTCCTTGTCAGGGCGAGCTAAGGCACCGCCCACACGAGCAGGCACCCAGCCTTATCGCGCCTCCCTACCCCAGCCAGCGTTGCACCGTGCATGGGGGTGGGGGAGTTGTGGGCAAGTGCATCCCATCACGTGAGTTCCCCCACCCTGGGCAGCCTTACCAGCTGGGCTTCTCCTCAATGCATCCTTGGAATTTTTCCAAGGATGTGTTGCAAAGCAGCCAGCTGCTCACCCCACCCCCATGCACGGTGCAATGCTGGCTGGGGTAGGGAGGCGCGATAAGGCTGGGTGCCTGCTCGTGTGGGCGGTGCCTTAGCTCGCCCTGACAAGGAACATCTCACAGGCCCCGGGCACACGAGCCACTGTATTGCGTGGCTTGTTTATCCAGGAAGGGGTAAGGCTACCTAAAGTGTGGTAGCCTCCCTAGCCTGTCCTGTCTGGATACACCCAGTATGACACTTCTTATGTTCTTACGTTTTAACTTGAATAATTAGGCTGTGGAAAGCAGGATGAAAAGCAAATGTGTCAGTTGCCACCTAACAGATTTTTTTTTTACACTTTACAAGGCTTTCAGGGCAGCAGCTTCACGATATTAGGAAATTGGACTAGTGATGATCAAGTTATCCCTTGCAAAGTGTAGCACATTTAATTGACTTAGAGCAGGGGAAAAGAGCAGTTCAATTTTTAAAGAATTTTGAGTTATTCAACTTTAACTTAAATGAATTCCACCATAGGTTTCTTTTGGAATTTGCATAACAGTATACTTCCTTGTCAAAAATGTTTTAGCATGGAAAAACTGCCAAAAGATCAGATGAAATGCAAAAAAGGAAATAGATTTGCTGTCACAGCAGAAGGCAAGGATTTGCAATATTTCATAGCTGTTTCAGGTAAACAGAAACTGATAGCAACTAGTTTATATGAAGAGCACATCTAGACGTAGCTTGAGCATCTATTTATTGGCCTCAGCATATCATAGCTTTTAAAGATTCTCCCACCAGAAGAGATTACAGATATGTTCTTGGACTTTGAACGTAATGAAATTTAATAAAGTTTAACCAAATGGTTACTTATTTTCTTTCCATCTTGATTGCTAATAGGTATTACAAGTAATTAACTTTTTTACCTTTCTATTACAGTTACAAAGAAAGGATTGTCTATACATACTTTGACCACGCTCTTCTTTTTTTGAGCTTTAGAAAAAATCAAGTGAAATATTAATTCTACTTTTTCTATTTATATCATTGTTTTTGTTAGTGTTTAGGATCTCTTTGTAAACCAGGGATGAATGACAGTACAGATGTACACAATGCAAATTATAATCGGTTTTAAAACATACTAGTTACACTCTTGTTCCTTGCATTCTTCTGAAACAATTAAAGGTGAGTTCAACCCAGATATTAACATGGGAATCACCTTTGGCTTCTCCCTGTCCCTTAGATGTACATGTCTTAGCGGTATCCAAATCTTGCCATTTCATCCTCCACATTCTTAATATTATTATAAACATTTATATAGCGCCAGTCATGTGCTTGGTGCTGTACAGAAACATACAATAGGCGCGGTCCCTGCCTGTGGCTTACAATCTAAAAGACAAGGAGGGGGAGACAGAGAGAGGGGACAGTGGGAGAGACGGGAGAAGACAAACAAACATTCAAGCAGATGCGAAGTCTCGGCCATTGTTTTCCACATCCATCAATTTTGCTTCCTTTCTTGATTATATCAATATTTTCTTTGGCTCCCAGACCCTTGCATTTCAAGCACTGGTGCAGTAAAAACACTACTGGGTATATCATCTTCATACTCTCTTCTGTCATCCCACCCCTTCTTTAAACCGCTTCACTGCCCCCACATTTAGTGACTCACCAAATTCAAGCTACTTCTTTTCAGCAGCCGTGCCTTCTGAGCTCAGTTCCTCCCTATTATCTTTTCTCTTCCCTCAGTTGGTTACAAACTGGTGTAAGATCAAAGTAAGGGTTGATGATGTAACTAAAGGAGAAAAGTTACTAATATAATGTTTGCTGTTATTAAAGTGTAGAATTTATGCAAACATCTTTGGGGAACATCTCCAATTTGGAGTATTTTTGTTGCTTATAATGGTGATTGGAAGATGTGGAAAGGCAAGTGCTGATGCTAAAAACTTTTCATTTTAGGTTCCACTTTTCAGCATTGTAATAAGGTGTCACCAGTGCAAAGAAATCCTTCAGAGAGGCCTTCTTCCTACTACTGAAAACTCTTCAAGAGGGCTTCCAGAGATGCCTTTTGAGATGTGATAAATGGCCTGGTTTTTGCTCAACTTGTTCAATCAAAGAAAAGATTTTAGAAATTCTTTCACAGTTAGAACCAAACCCCAGAAAATATTGCCCTGTTCTGCAGTTTGAAGTGAAAGTACATCTCAGCTATCCAGTCTTGTGTATCTATCTATGCTTGGTTACCAAAGCATTTAGTAGTTTCTCTTCCAAAATGTCATTGAGATGTCTCTTCCACATTCTCTGACAACTGTGACTGCTCACCACACAAGAAGCTTACATGTTCTTGGAAGGGAATGGGTTGAAGAGATAGTGTGAAGAGGTGGGAGGAGGAGTCTCATGTCACTAGAGTCCATATGGTCAATCTAAAATAAGTGTGACTGGATTTTGAAGATCATCCTTGCTAGATATTCTCACCTGATGGGAGATTTTTATTACATGTTGCATTTAACAACAAAGTAGCTTGTGAGATTGTGGGTGAGTAAAAAAAACACGCCTACATCCATCCTAAGCTATGCAGCCAATTCTGTAGCCTGTGGCATACTAGGGAGTGTAGTATTTGGGTGCACCTGGGATGTGGGTAGACATCGTGGTCCAGGCAAGGGGTGAAGAACAGAACCAGAGAGTAGTGGCTGAACCAGGGCCAAGGAATCAAGAGGTGAGGACTTGGGCAGGACACCCAGAGTAAGCCTGAAACCCGAAATCAGCTGTTTCTGGCAGAAGCAGGGCATTCGCCTTCCTTCATGCGATGTGGAAACTTACCAGCTTTCCTGCAGTTTTTGCCGTTTTCCGTTATTTTTCACAAATTGAACAGGGCTGTTACAGGGCTGGTCCCAAGTCTCGTGCGCACCCCTATGGGCTGCAGAGATGCAAATTTGCTGGCTAAGTGCCGGGGAAAGTGCTGAAAATTGCCCTAGCCTTAATCGCTCTGTATTGAGAACTTTTGGAAAATATATATATTAATTTCTCTTAAGTCTGTCTGTAATAATTTTTGACGGGAAAAGGAAGCAGGAAAAAAGGATATCATCAAGTGAGTCATCAAAATATGTTTGAAGGTAGCAATTTTGTAGAGTTGAGATGGGAGCCAGGATATAATAGAGCCATGGCAGTGGTGCTGTATTTAAGGCGCACGCAATGTACTGTTGAAATCACAAGCATTCTGATTTTTTAGATAGGTTCTAATGGTGTGAAAGTTGGCAAGAGGTATCACCTGGGTGACGTGAAGTTCAAATTTGGAGAACCTTCAAATGAGGTTCCTTTTCAAATGAGAAAGCCTTCTCAAAGCCTTCTCAAGTGAGGCTCAAATGAGGCTTTCTCATTCCTTCTCAAATGAGAAAGCCTTCTCATGCAATGCTAGACTATTGGGTTAGGGTGGGTGGGGGCTACTTTGTTTTATTGTGGGTTTTAACTGTATTACTGTTGTTTTAGTGTTTTAAATTGTTCTAATATGTTGTTAGCCGGCCACAAGGTGCTTTGAGCAGGAGCGAGCGGCATACAAATTTTATAATAAATAAATAATAATTACTGTAGATTACATAATATTATGAACTGAAACATATTATACATTTTTAAAAAAACTTTAACTTATAAATGCATGTAAAAGGCCTATTTTTGTCTGGTTAACTTTATATCATTCAGAATTCAAACACTTTAAAATTGGTAACCATTACAAATCTCTAGAAAATTTCTCAGTATATTTGAAATACTTAGCAAATGATGGTGGAAAGGTGTTTTGTGTACATATAGGCATGGTAAAACATATACTGGATAATAGCATTTGTTTCATATCATCCTGCGTTTCTGATATCCAATGCAGACTAGATTGTATTCTAGGAATGTAAAGGCTGTGCGTTGATAGTTTCTCTGTTACTCTTTCCATTTGCCATCAAATCTGTCAGTAAGCAAATAGCAAAGTTTGGAAATATGACATTATAATGGGGGAATATTTTATTTATTTAGACAGTCTTCAACAGAAGAGAAGGCTGAGCAGAGATCATGAGAACATTTATAATTTTCAGATAATTTACACATTTGAAAAGCTTTTCTTTGCCAGCTCTGTTGGCCCTTAATAGATGTATGATTTGTGCTTCCCCAAATTTGTGGCCCTGAGTGTATGAATTATAGATACTCGAAATGGAGAAAGAAAAAAAGCTTATTATTTCATGTGGCTCGCGCCTCTGCCTGAGAAGGATTGATCCCTTAATACATTTTCTAGTGTTTTATATAATTTAGTTTAAAATGTCACCAGCAGTGGAGATTCCATCATTTTCTTTATGAGGCTGTTTTAAAATCTAGTATCACTGACTGTAGGGAAGTGTTTCTTGAAATTCAGCCTAATACAAGTGCTTTTCACACAGTTTCCTTGTAGAACTGATTGCCAAGGGATGTTGTGAAGACCAATAATATAAATGGATTCAAATAAGCTTACATAAATTCATGGTAGATGGGTCTATCAATAATTATTAGCCAAATTGATGAGGGTGTGTATCCTCCTATAGACAGTGCCCCTTGACCTCTAACCGATGGAAGCAGGTAGTGAACATTAGGAGATGACTTACTCCTTACTCTTTAACTGTCCTGTGGCTTCCTGTGAAGCATCTAGTTCTAGCCACTGTGGGAGACAAGATACTGCCCTTGTTGGACCATTAGTTTGACTCAAGATGGCAGTTCTTATAACCTTGTTGGGAACTGTTAGGGCTATTGTTCCCTACATTGTGGCATCATACTCCCTGTGTAGACTGCCCATAACTACTGTATTGGTCTTTTTATTTTTCACCATGCAAAATTGCAGATACACATATAATTTATTACCCATCACCTATAAGTTCGTCTGGCACACTACTGCAAGGTGATGCATCATTGGCTACCTGAGACTGTGGAGAACCTAAAATAACAAGCACCAGGAAATGTGAATTGCTTCTTGTACTTTGAAACTGAAATTATAACACTGAAAAGGTTTATATCCAGCAAATATGACAAGTATAAACTACCTCTCTTGTCTCTTCTGGTACAAAAATCCTCAACTTCCTCCTAGGCAGCTGATAATAGTTCAAGCTTTCCCCCCTACAAACTGTTTATGGAATTCGTTGCCGCAAAACCTACCTCATTTTGTTGCAGAATGAGGGGTTACTCCTGCTTCTGTTTCCCCTGAGGTATGCAAGGGTTTGCTGGAAGCCTTGCAAATTATTGACACCTGGCCCCTCCTCCCTTGCAGTTAGTTATTCAAGGGCTGGCCCCTGGGGGCACCAGCCCTTGGGTGACACCTAAAAGGTGTCGACCGTTGGTGGGAGCTATAGTGGCAGGAGACTGTGCCCACAGTCCAGAAGGCTGGACCCCTTTACCTCAGGAGACTAGAAGAGGAGTTGAGGACTAGGCTGTTGAAACTTTTGAGTGAGAACGGCTTTTATTGTTGTTTGTCTGGGGACTTCCACTGCTCTGCCCTGCCTGCTGGGATCCTGGACACATCCTGGATAAATTGGAGCAGAGTTTTGTAAGCTGGGTGATATTGGATCTGGAGAAACGCCAGTCCATAAAAACTGTTTTGGGCAACCCCTTGTTGTTAGAATATTATATATTTTAAAGTTGTGTTTAACCTTTTTTTTCAAAGTTAAGATTTAAGCTGATCTTTCCCTACGTTTAGGAGCAAAGACCCGTACTTTTCACCAGGGGCTCAGACTATTCACACCAGTGCTCCGTGTAGGAATGAGGACTTGTGGGGGGTCAAGACTTTGTGGGAGTCAAGATTGTGAGCTTTTGTCGTGCTGGAAGGACAAAGTATAATTACGTCTCTATTAAACCTGGGATAACAGTTAATCTGTTTATCTTGCCTGGGGGCATAAGATAGGCCCTTTTTACACAGACACTGATAAAATGGGTGTTACATTTTATTATACATGGTACAGGGCAACATTGCAGCCCTGCAACATGGGCCCTTTCACACGAGATGCCTCCACGATATGGGTGGAGACGTCTGTGTAAGCACCACTTGCGGTGGGTGTAGGTACGTGCATGCTGCCGCGCAACACCCATCTCTACCCACCACCCACCCACGGAGCAATCAGCAGTGGAGTCAGTTGCTCCGTGGGTGGGGGTGGGTGGAGATGGGTGTTTTGTGGGAGCATGCACACACCTACACCCACCGCAAGTGGTGTTTACACAGACACCTCCACCCAGCAAAACTGTGAAAAGGGCCCATGTTATGGGACTGCAGTGTTGCCCTGTACCATGTATAATAAAATGTAACACCCATTTTGTCGGTGTTAGAGTGTCTGTGTAAAAAGGACCATAGTGTTATCTGCTCCTACAGGAGTAAGAAGATCCAAGAGTTAAATGAGTGTAAATCCAAAATATGGTTTTTATAATATTTATTTATTTATTTATTTATTTACTTTAACAATTTGTATCCCGCCCCTCCTGAAACCAGCATGGGGTGGCTAACAATCTCAAAATATAAAATACAATCATAAAAAAATATTATAAAATACTAATAAAACTAGAACAATTAAAACATGGCTAGGGAACAGTAAAACAAATAATACAATAAATAAGGGTGGAGGGAGATAAAAACCCCTAACCCACCCTCCTCCCCTCCCCAAAGACCTGGGGGAACAGCCAGGTCTTGCACATTCGCCTAAATGTTAAAAGGCTTGGGGCCAGGCGAGCTTCCTCTGGGAGGGAATTCCAAAGGCGCGGCCACCGAGAATGCCTTCTCCATTGTGACCCCCGCTTGACACGGGGGACCTCCAAGAAGGCACCCCCAGCAGATTGAAGGAGCTGCTCTGAGGTGTGGAGGGCGAGGCAGTCCCTGAGGTACGAGGGGCCCAGACCGTGAAGGGCCTTATAAATCAATACCAATACCTTGAACCTTGCTCCTTGTGCTATTGCCAACCAGGTCAGAGTCCGGAGCACAGGTGTTAAGTGCTCCCGATGACCCATCCCCGACAGGAGCCGGGCGGCTGCATTCTGCACTAGCTGCAGCCTCCAAACCAGGATTGGGCAGCCCCACATAGAGCATATTGTAGTAGTCCAGCCTTGAGCTGACGAAGGCATGGATGAGGGAGGCCAGGTCCAGGCTGGAGACGTGCGGACGCAGCCTCTGCACCATATATAACTGGCGGAAAGCGGCCTTCACCACTACCTCCACCTGCTGCTCCAGGCGGATATCTACGTCCAATATCACCCCCAGACTCCGAACCTGCTGAGCTATAGGCAGGCGAATCCCCCCAATAAGAGGGCCGACACCTCCCTCGCTCTCCCCACCAACATCACCTCCATCTTATCGGGGTTGAGCTTCAGTCTGCTCTGCCACATCCATTCCGCCACGGCCTCCAAACACTAGGACAGCAATGACAGCAGGGTCTGGGTCAGCTGAAAAGGAGAGGTACAGATTCTTTTGTGTGGGAATTAAGACTTTGTCCCTCAGCTCATATTAGAGCAAGGTTGATTTTGATAGAGCATTCATTGAATTATAGGTATTGATAAGCTATTTGTGGGTGGGATAAAATTGATGATGTATTCCAATAATCCTTTTTTCCTGTGGGTCAGGTATTTTGGTCTGTGGGATTATAAGTATTCCACTAGAGTGTTTTTTTAATATAGTGAATTTATTTTCTGATCTCCTATTTATGGATTGTCATGATGTGGGTCCCCACAAGAAACGCCGGTAAAAAAAAAGTCAAAAGGAAACTGATGTAAATTATGCGAGTTCGGCAGATCATTTGAAAATATTTTGGGGTTAAACCTGCGGGGACAGAACACAGAGAGGTTGGTGAGAGTCAGTCTGTAGCAGAGATGGTACAGACTGCAGGAAAAGTAGGACAGGAATGCCCCGGGGGTGGGGCGTGGGGGTTGGGGGAGGGTGTTGAGGATATTCTTCAAGATTTAAATGCTGAGAGACCCCCTACTGATAATGTAAGCAATAGCATGATTATATTGGAGGGGGAAGAGAATTTACAGAATTCTCTTACGGCAGGAATGGTCCAGCCTGATCAATTGAGTGGTCTCTGTCCTGAAGGCAAAGATGACAAGAATGTTGGCTGAACCTCCAGGCTACCCCTCCCCTTCTATGTGGGAAATGCTGGGTACACAATATATCTTGGGTAGTAAATTGATTGTCTGTTTTTCAAGATTTGGCAGTAATTAGGAATTTCCTAGTAGAACTTAAAGATATAATATTAATATTAATTGATTTGACAGTATTAGAGGAATGTAACCCAAAAAGCTCAAAAAAACATCGCTTGACGTTGACTCCCCCGCCAGTCTCTAACCTTCCCTTTTAGGGAAGGTTATTGAACAGGTGTTGGCTCAGCAGCTGCAGGAGCATCTGGACTGCATCGGTTTTCTTGATCCCTCACAGTCTGGCTTTCGTTCGGGTTATGGCGCTGAGACTGCATTAGTGGCTTTGGTCGACGTCCTTCTCTGGGAACTGGACCAGGGTCGTTTGACCCGGCTAATCCTATTAGATGTGTCGGCTGCGTTGGATACCGTTGATCATGAGATGCTGGTGACTAACCTGCGGGACTATGCCAGGGTGGGCGGAACAGTTCATGAATGGTTCTGCTCCTTCCTGGCTGGGAGAACTCTGAAGCTGTGTGAAACAAAATCTTGACAAGATGGAGGTGATGTTGGTGGGGAGGGCTTTGGGTGTGACATCACCCATCATTGATGGGGTTTGTCCCCAACTGGTCTCTCAGGTCCGGAGTCTGGCAGTACTCCTCGAACTGCAGCTTCGCCTGGATGTCCAGGTTGAGTCTGCGACGAGGAGTGCTGTCTGCCAATTACACCTGGTGTGATGGCTTCGGCTGTATGTCTCAGACTCCGACCTGACTACTGTCATCCATGCCTTCATCACCTCAAGATTAGACTATTGTAACGCGCGCTACGTGGGGCTACCTTTGGTGACGGTCCGGAGACTGCAGCTGTTGCAGAATGCGGTGGCCCGTCTCCTTATGGGGATGGGTCGCCATGAGCACATTACACCAGTGCTCTGAGCTCTGCACTGGCTGCCGATAGTCTTCTGGGCCCGATTCAAAGTGTTGGTGCTTCACCTATAAAGCTATATAGAGACTGGGCCCTTCCTATCTGCGAGACCGCCTCACTCTCCATGCCCTGGATTGACCCCTGCGGTCCGCTGGGAGCGCCCTTCTTGATGTCCTCCGGGTGGTGTGGAGGGCTACAGTGGAGAGGGCTTTCTTGGTGGCAGCACCCATGCTGTGGAACTACCTTCGGATGGAGGCCTGGGTAGCCTCGGAGCTTGCCTCATTTCGGCGACAGTGCAAGACCTGGCTTGTTTTCCCAGGTCTTTGGTGAGGGAGGTGGGTGGGGAGAATGGGTTGTTTTTTAAAATTTATTCTTATGCTTCCCTTTAATGTATTTTATGCACTTTATGTATATATTTAAATATTTTAATTTTTGTAAGCCCCCTCAAGATGCCTAGGCAGGAGAGGCGGGATACAAATAATGAAAAGAAATAAATGATAAATAAATCCAGAAGATGCGGACGGTGTGCCTGAATGGCCGCAAGTTCAGTCCCCTAACGAGAACATGAGGTCATTATCAGTGACGAGAACTAGATGGAAGATATGGGATGTGGGGGGGGGTGGGGTATAGAAAAGTAAAAATATTAAAACGGACAGGCGGGCCATGTAAAAGGGGTTACTACTAGGAGGCGAACAAATTTTAAAAAGTTGTTTAAATGGTTAAATGATGAGGCTAAAAAAGAAGACCATAGGAGATCAATGAATAGTGTAGTGGAGAAGGGGAAGGAGCCCAGTTCTAAAGTATGTAGTAAGAAAATTAAAGCGGTATGTATAGGGTCATTGCAGGCGACACAAGTGATGGATACTCAGAACCCAGGATCTTGTATGTTTGATAAAGGGCAGGTTAACAGATGAAAGTGTGTGTATGTGGCAAATTCAAGCCATGCAACCTATGGAAATGCAGTACTCAGGGACTTGTGTGATGTCCAATGGACAGGTTAATGGGCAGAGAGATGAAGGTGAATATGTAGGGTCAACTCAGGATGTACAAGTGATGGGTATTCAGGACCCATGGACTTATGTGGCTGTTAATGGGCAGAGAAGGGGTTCCCCTATTATCTCCCAGGTTAAGATTAAGCAGCAGCCTCCTTCCAGATGGGATCTTCGATTAGTTAAAAAATAAATTGGTGTTTATAAGTTACCAAAAGCCTAGGCATCGTTTAGCGCAAGCTGATTAGATTAAACATTTTTTCATTCTTTTTAGGGAGGCCCTGCCGAGATTCCTTTTTCCTTCTGATATTACATGTATAGAATATCTTTTTTATAATTGTGTTGGGGCCAGAGCTCTCGTCACTTGCAGATCAGGAAAACTGCTGACATCGATCTATAGGTTTAAACGGCAGTTTGAGCATATGGGTATCAGGGTAACAAGTGCTTTAGAAATGCTACACACGTGGGAGGCATGGCAAATGTATTGCAGGGGACCAAGTTAGCTGACCATCAGTTGCCTGAGTCTTATCCATTGATTAATTTTGCGGAGGATGTTCTTAGGCCTATTTTGCATGTAGGACTGCTTGACTTGATGGAACATGGGGTTACAGGTGAGAGTGGGCTAGAGAATGATAGAGAAGGTCAGCTAAAGGCGAGCTTGCTAAACCGGGAGCTTCTGTGTGTTTCAAAGTCTTGTTCTTGGTTGGTACTAGGATCCAGACATCTGGGGCAGAGGTTCCTGGCAGGCAGTTCATTGGAAAATGATGGGAATAAACATGAGATTAGTCCATTGGAGAGCGGGGATGGCCTGATCAAAAGGAGCCTGCCACAGCAGGAACATGTTTCAGTACGAGAAGGTTTGTGCCAGTTGGATAGCAAAGAGACCTTGGACAGTAAAGATTCTGATCGGTTGGATGGTTTGGGAGAACAGTTTATAGATGGTAGTGTGGAGGCAGAAGTAGCCTCGGTTTTCTCCTCATATGGCACCTTGCCTATTGAAAAACAGAACAATATTATAGAGAGGTTTCAAATGCTTATAGCAACCCTAGTGGAGATTCGGAATAGGGTTCCACTACAAGTTATACACCATCCAGGACCAAGAAAACTCCTATTGTAGTTGAAGGGTTTCCAGCTTCGTCCCCAGCTCGGATGCAGGGTGGTGATGATTGGCTGAGTTATAGATTGAGATTTTTGCTCCCAAATGAACTGGGCTCAATGGGCTTAGAATACATTAGTAATATAAGATCTCAAATGTTTGTGGTTGAAGCTGAGAATGTCCAGTCTCCATTGTCTAATAAAACTCCTATGGCGTTCCTAGGTCATAGAAATGATGGAGTAGGAGAAGGTTATCAAGTGGCTCACATGCGTACTCCTAATATTTTAGAACAAGGGAAAAATCTCAGAAGTTTGGCTAGGAGCCCAGTATGTTTTGATGTTCCTCAAATAGAAGGATTATCTGGGTGACCTAATTGACTAGGGCAGAATACTTATTGTAGGATCCCACCTATTTCTTTTGTCTCATGGAATATATCAGGCTTGATATCGAAGCTGGGTGAAAGTGATTTTAGTAATTTCATTGTAAGTGCTGTCATAATTTTTCTCCAGGAGACTTGGTGTAGGTAGCCTGTTTTTTGGAGGGTTCCTTTTGTTTTAGTCTTGTGGCTAAGTCATCAGAAGTTGGTGGGTGTCCTCGTGCTGGTTTGTTAAGTTTTGGTAGTAAATAAACCAGGATGGACTGTTAAACAGCTGTGCTCCTGTATAGATATCTGCTTAGCTTGGAGCTTTCAATCCCGGGTGCTGTGCCCTATATTTTTGTTAATGTGTATATTTACCCCCCACCCCCAGTTGTAAGAAGAAATTATTTATTTGTTTGTTTATTTATTTATTTATTTATTTATTTTAAAAATTATTGTCCTCAGGCAGGAGGGCTGGCTCACATCATACAAAATATAAAAACACTTAAAACAACTTTAAAAAGAGGTACCAAATACCCACCCCCGCCCACCCCACTCAAACCCAAACCCCCACCCATCTCCCTTGCTAAATGCCTGGCGGAACAGCCAGGTCTTACAACTTCGTCAAAACGAGGGGAAGTCGGGGGCCAGCCAGGGAGTTCCACAGCCGCGGTGCGGCCACTGAGAACGCCCTCTCCTGTGTGGCACCCCGGAAGACTCGGGGGACCTCAAACAAGGTGCTCCTGGACTACCGCAGGGGCCAATCCAAAGCCTGGGGGGGTGAAGCGGTCCCGCAGATATGCAGGGCCTAGACCATTTAGGGCTTTATAGGCCAATACCAACACCTTGAATTGTGCCCGGAAAACCACTGGTAGCCAGTGCAGAGAACGGAGCACCGGTGTAATGTGCTCCCGGCGGCCCAGCCCTACCAAAAGCCGGACCACTGCATTCTGCACCAGCTGCAACTTCCAAGCCGTCACCGTGGGTAGCCCCACGTAGAGCGCGTTACAATAGTCCATCCTGGAGGTGATGAAAGCATGGATGATGGTGGCCAGGTCAGAGTCTGAGATATACGGCCGAAGCCGTCGCACTAGGTGTAGTTGGTGAAAAGCACTCCTCGCCACAGCCTCCACCTAGATATCCAAGTGGAACTGCGCATCGAGGAGCACCCCCAGACTTCAAACCTGGGAAACCAATGAAGGACAGACCCCGTCAATGACGGGGGCCGCCATCTCCATCGGCTTACCCACCAACATCATCTCCGTCTTGTCAGGATTCAGCCTCAGTCGGTTTGCCCTCATCCAGTCCTCCACAGCTGTCAGACACTGGGTAAGCACTGAGACTGCTGAACCTGGGTCTGTTGAAAAAGAGAGGTATAGCTGGGTGTCATCAGCATATTGATGACACCGCATGCCAAACCTCCTGATCACCTCACTGAGTGGTTGCATGTACACATTGAACAGGAGAGGGGACAAAACAGAACCCTGTGGGACTCCACACGAGAGGTCCCTGTCCGATGAAAAATATTCCCTGAGTACCACTTGCTGAGTTCTTCTGGTCAGGAATGAACGGAACCATTCTAGAACAGTCCCACCCACCTCTGCACAGTTCCGCAGGCGCATCACCAACATCTCATGGTCAGTGGTATCAACTGCAGACGATAGATCTAATAGGATCAACAGTGTCAAACAACCCCATTTCCATTCCCGGCGCAGATCATCCACCAAAGCCACAAGCGCAGTCTCGGTGCCATGACCCGGTCGAAATCCTGACTGAGAGGAATCAAGAAAACCGACGCGATCAAGATGCCCCTGCAACTGCTGGGCCACATCCCGTTCGATAGCCTTCCCTAAAAAGGGAAGGTTGGAGACAGGCCGATAGCTGGCGGGGGAGTCAGCGTCAAGCGATGGTTTCTTGAGCAGAGGCTGCACCACTGCCTCCTTGAGACAGCCCGGCACTTTGCCTTCCCAAAGGGAGGTGTTGAGCCAGCAACGGACCCATTGTCTCCCAGCAAGATTTAATTGTTTTTAAAATTTTGTATTGTTTTTATTGAATGTTGTTCACCGCCCTGGGCTGCCCTGAGGGCAGGAGGAGCGCAATATAAATAAATAAATAAATATCTCACCCAGAGCCCTCTGGAATCGCTCCGGCTCCATCAACCTCCAGGGGCGAACCATTCAAATTTGTTCTGCACCTTTCCGGGGGCAGACATGTGCCAGGAGAGAGACCTGCAGGAGGTAATGGTCCGTCCATGACAAAGGTATAGTTGATATCTCTTCCCCCCGTCCCCTTGGGAGGGGTATAGCCACAGGAACATCAATTTCAATTAAGAGAGGGTTCCGACAGGGGTGTGTCTTGGCCCCTCTCTTGTTTAATCTGTATATGTCAGACTTGGACAATTATATCAAGCCTGAGGAAATACATGCGGCTAAGATTGGAGAGACCTTTGTTAGCTTTGTACAATACGCAGACGACTTGGTATTTCTCACGCAATCAGAAAAAGGCATGAGAAGGGTGATGGAAGTCTTTGGACAATTCTGTCTTGACAATGGCTTTGAGGTTAATGCCTCCAATTCTAAAATATTGATAGTAGGAAAAAAAGCCCGGTCCTTGGATTGGGTTACTAGCCTGGGTAGGATAGCTGTTGTTACCTCGTTTAACTACTTAGGATTTACTCTTTTTAATCAAGGGTCATGGAATTTACATCTCCAAACTAGAGCAGCCAAGGCACAAACGGCGGCTAGAGTGCTGATTAGAGCTATGTATCTATCTAAGGGAGTTCCTTTACCAACTTTTCTCAAAGTGTACAAAGCTAAAATTCCGGGAATATTGAGCTTCGGAATGGAACTCGTCCCTTTCCCTAACATCTTGATTCTGGAACAGGTACAAAATGTATTCTTGAGGAAATCGATGAGGGTTGGACCTAGTGTCCCAGGGGCTATTGTAAGAGCTGAGACAGGTACCCTCTCAATACAGGCTGTGATAAGGATGGTTGTAGTGCGTTATTGGGTGAAGTTGTTACAACAGGAAGAGGGAGCTCTGACCTTGAGATGTCTTAAGGAAATGTTAGAATATGTAGGCCCTAGGAGTTATCCCTGGATGGTCTCTCTGGGGCGGTTGATGAACATATTGGGATTTTCATTTAACTACTTTCAAGGGAAAAGTCTTACTGAAATAAAGTCTGAAGTATGTGGGAGGATTAGAGACCTTGATCAACAACAGGATATGAGCATTGTTAGCTCATGGAAAGTAGCCCCAAGGTTGAGTCAGTTCAAATGGATCTTTTCTTTTGAACCCTATTTGGACTATCTTAAACATCCAAGCTTGCGGCGAGCTTATCGTTGCTTGCGTTTTCAGTTAATTCCAACAGCAGTTACTAAGGGTAGATTGCAACGTATACCCTTCACTCAGAGGGTGTGCGACTGCTCTATGGGGGAAATTGGGGACATTGAGCATTTGATGTTAAGGTGCCCTGTTTTTGAAGATCTACGTGCGGTTTGGTTGGTCCCCTTGATGAAAGATGGACTCTCTCTTGGTGATGAAGAGGCGTATTCGTATTTGCTTACACTTTCCCAGGAAGAGGAAATAAAGGCTCTGGCATCCTTTGTTCTATTGGTAATCAAGAGAGAACATGTGGTATAAAATTGTTCTTGGTTATAGATAACTAGTTAGTAACCCTTCCCCAACTTTATTAGTAAACTGGGTTAATCCATGATTGGAGGATCAAATGATAGACCGATTGATGTTACTGGTTGAAAGGTGGAGTTAATTAATTGGAGCTATATCAAAATGGAAATGGAATGGTTGTGATGTTAATTATGGTAATTGATGTTTTATATTATATGTATATATGTCTGCTTTGGTGGCAAAGGCGAAAGCCAGCCATAATAATAATAAAATTGAATTGATATCTCCCCCACTAACGGATCACCTACCTCAAGGGCAGCGCAAAACACAAGATCCAAGGTATGCAGAAGTGGGACCATCTGTCGTCCTGTCTGGAGTCTCTTAGATTACCTAGGGACTTTTTATAATTGTGGGTGATTTTAATGCTCAGGTGGGAGGTTTAAGTTGGTCAAATGACAATTATCTTTTAATTAACAAAATGTATGCTATTGAGATCCCTGTATTTAAGGATGGTGGCTCTAATTTGGCAGGTGAGAGGCTTCAGCAAGTGTTAGTTGATTTATGTTTAAGAATGGTTAATGGTTCATTTCCTGGTGCTTCAACCTCTGATCCAACCTGTATTTCGAAAATTGGCTCTAGTAGTATTGACTATATTTTGATCGAACTGGCATATTAGTCGAGTATAGTTGATTTTAGGATTGCCCAGAGAGTGACCATTGTCCTCCTTGCCTTTATTTAAATTTGGAAAAGTGGTACAAGGGATCCAATTTGTGGAATTCCCAACTATTTATAGATAGATGATTTATTTATTTAAAATGTATATCCCACCCCTCCTGCCCACAGGGCAGCCAGGGATAGGAACAATAACACTCCCCTTGCAAAGATCTGGGACAGTATCCCTATTGGGATAGGGAATCCCTCTGTTGTGGGTGATGACTATACTCCAGTCATCTTTAATAAGAAATTGAAATGGAATAATAATTTAGCAGCTACTCTAAAAATTGTGCTCCATGAAGATTGGAGCACAAGATTGGATCAAGGTTCTTGATTTTGTCCAACAAATATTTTCTACTGTGACTCCTTTCTTTTTTGCTCCTGTCAGCAATCAAAACCACGATGTTAATCGCCCCAGGGGAGTGTCCTGTTTTGACCAGGAAGAAAATGTTGAATAATAGAATAAAAGCCTTCAGGGGTGGGGATTTAATAGTGATGGAATGTTATAAAGAACTGCTTAAAGAATATAAGATCCTAATTTGGGAAAAGAAATTAGCTTTTGCAGAATTGCAGTGGAGGAAACAAAGCACTTCTATAACTGATAAAGATGCATGTGGTTTCTGGCAATTGGTAAACAAGGAAAAGGGGACATATAGAGTGAATCTAGAGACTAACGTATCTAGTAATCAGTGGGTTAGTTATTTCTCCACGCATATCAAATTGCTGGTAGAGGTCCCCTTGGTGGAGAGTACCCTGGTGTGTAAGATATGTCTTTTTATCATATGACTAGGGATTCGATGTCTGATTCATTAAAACTACAGAAGAAAAATAAAGTCCTGGGTCCTGACGAGTTTCCAGCAGAGTTTTAGTTCATATATAGTGATTGGTGGCTTCTTATCTTAGTGGTATGGTTTAATTCCATTATAGATACTTTTACTGTCCCAGATCTTTGCAAGGGGTTATTGTTCCTATCCCTGGCTGTCCTGTGGGCAGGAAGGGCAGGATATACATTTTAAATAAATAAATCAACTATCTATAAAAGAGGCTTGAGGGACAACCCAGTGTCTTATAGACCTATACGTCTAATCAGTATATCAGCAAAATTGTTTGGGCGACATCTCTTGAGTCATCTGTTGGTAAGGGTAGGGTCAAATGATACTACACATGAATACCAAGCTGGTGTTTGGTCAGGAAATACTATATTCGATCATGTTTTAACTCTCAAATTCCTTAAACATAAGTATGTTATTCAAAGGAAAATAGTGCTATATGCAGCATTCATTGATCTTAGTGCGGCCTTTGATTCAGTAGACAGTGAGATTCTCTGGGGAAAATTGAGTAATATGGGGTTTGACCCCCCCCCCCTCCCCTTGCTTAAGCTAATTGAAACATATTATTCAAATACTTGGGCCCAGGTGTATTGGAGTCTATTAGGTGAACTGACACACCCCTCTGAATCTAAAATCTGGGCAACACTGAGTTGCCTATTGGCTTCCCTTTTGTTTAATCTTTATATATTAAACGATATTATAGGGGAAATGTTGCAGAGTGACTTCCATCCAGCCAATTTATTGTCTACACTTGTTCTGATATTAATGTACGCTGATGATGCAGTAATTATTTCAAGGACCCCGGCAGGGTTACAAAGGGCCCTTAAAAAAAATTGAAGATCTGTGTGGCCTCAGTAGACTTAGGATCAATTATGAAAAAACTAAAGTAATGGCCTGGGCCCTGGGGTTAGGAGACATTCGTGGTTTTGGGGCCAATGTAAAATTGAGAGGGTTAATAGTTATAAATACCTGGGCATTTGGCAATCAACAGATAACTCATGGAAGTATCATCAGACAGTAGTTAAAGCCAAGGCACAACAATCAGCATGCGCTATTAGAAGATTTTATTCTTTTGGTGCTGTCACGGAGAAGGGGGAAAGATGACACGAGGAGGGTAAACGGGAAGCCAGACACGGACAAGAACCCCAAACAGACTCCTTGGGGCAAGGGTAACTCTGCAAGGTGTTGAGACGGTTTGCTGGGGGAAAAGGCCCGTCAGGATAGAGTGGTGGCCCTGAACTCTATAAGAGTATAGGCCTCTATCATCATAGGGCACTGAGCAGATTGCACCGGAGTATTCCCTCTTGCCGTTCACCATACACACCGGACACAGGCCACAGGAAAAGGGGAATGTGGTGCCGGGCGTATGGACAGGAAGGAAAAGGGCCCAGACCCTGTGGGGAAGGGGGGAGGGTCTCACACACTGACCGGGAGTGGGGGGGAGAAACCCCCGGAAGGGGAGGCAACACCCGCTCGCCCACTCGTTCCCACATGCACGCACACACTCTACAGGAAGGTATAATAGGAATGGGGGCACTCACCAGACGCTGTCTCTCCAACACACAATCGGGCTTCTCACACAAACAAGGGGAAGGGAAGAACCCAGCGGGACAACAGGACAAGATCCAAGATTACAAGTGTAGTGAACTCTCAGGAGGGAGCCAGTCTATTCTGATCACCGGCGCTGTGTGCCCTGTAGTGCCGGTGTTTATAGCGTCTGTCTGTCCCCCCGCTGCGCCCGCAGTCGCAAAGAGTGGCGCAACGGTGTTGGCCCTGCCCCCGCGTTGTGCATAGCTGTGGGAGGGCGGCCCTGTAGCAATGTCCTGGTGTGGTGTTGCCTCGGCAACCCCTGGAGTCCACGACGCGCCTAATAGAGGTGCCAGAGGAGCCGCGGCCGAGTGTTGAGCCCCCCGGTGCACGGGGGCCCTCCGCTGACAGAGCCACACCTGCAGAGGTAAGGGGTGCCCCTTACAGTTGCTAAAAGATCTATCCAGGCTACAATTACGACCCAGTTGATCCTACAGTGTTGATGTTTGGGGCACGGTAGTAAAGGAAGATATTGAGATACTGTAAAACAGGTTTTTGCATTCATTGTTGGGACTGGCCCCATCTTTTCCTGCAGTGTTTTTCAGATTAGAAACGGGCATGGAGTCAATGACTGCAAGTATTAACATCCACATACTAAACTTTTGGTTTAGGATTTTGAGTTACTCCCCTGTGGTTATTGAAGATGTGCCTCTTAGACATTGGCTTTGTGTCAGCTTGCCAATCACCTTGGTTACGATTTGTTATCTCTACCCTCAGAACAATAGGGATGGGGGATTATGCAGTGGGTGGTGATCGCTGTCTGTCAATGAAAGATAAAGCTCTGATCTTCCAATGTATATGGGATATTGCAAGACAAAATGATTTTTCTTTAGTTCGTTTCTCACATTTGGCTCTGGTTTATATATTAGTTAGATATTCCTGGGGTATGGAGAAATATCTAAAGCTGGATCTTAAATGGAGTCTTCATTTAGCGTTGACTAGACTTCATTTTGAACAAATGCCCTCAGCCATGGTGGAGAGTCGGAGGCAGGGAATTGTAAGGGAGGAAAGATTGTGCCCGCAGTGTCAGGATGCCATTGAGGATTCACCATGTTATATATTAGAATGCCCTTAATTTGCTGAGATTTGCACATAGCTTTTGCTGCCACTATCGCGGTTTTTGGATGCCTTTAATAGAGTGGAGTACTGTTTGAATCCTCCAACAAGAAAGTGAGGATTTCCTGAGGAGATTGGCCATTTTTGCTCTAAGAGCAGAAATCCCCATCATTTATTTGTTACTAACAGGGTGGATTGTTAGTGATTATGTATTGCATGGAGGAGTTTTTTGGCCCAGGTGCTAAATGCACTAGAAGACTAAAGATTTGTTTATCCCTTGTTATTGTTTATGGTTTTTATTGTCTTTTTATATTGTACTGTGTGTACTATGTTACACATTTGTCCTATGTATTTATTTTATGCTGGGATGATGGCAAAAGCTTATCCCTAAATAAATAAATAGTAATAGTTTGTTTATAGATTTGTTGTTATTTTATTTTATCTCTTTTGTGTAAATTGCTGCAAACAATGGTTGAGTCAATAAAACTATACTACTACTACTACTAATAGTTTGTTGCAGAATACATGAACCTGTTTATATTTCACAAAATTTGAATAAAGGTTATTCGAATTGCATGTGCAAATGGCAATTTATTTATTTTTAAAAAATCAGTCTGATTACAATTAGAAATGTTTCTGATTGGAATTCTGATCAAAAAATAACATAGCTGTTATGTTTTTCAGGGGAATGTTCCGTGGAGACGAAACAGCTATTTTGACCCAGCCCTAACCACTCCCCAACCCCTTCCTCTTGTCTGTTGTTGTTTAGGCCCCTTCCCCCATGACACATACTTATGTACACTTTGGTCCCTCTTCCCCTTCCTAGCCTCCTGTTGTGTCCCCTCTCTCTTCTCCTTGTTACTCCATGATTTTGGAGATTCACTCTAGCTCAGAGTGGAGCTAGAGGTTTTCCAGATGGGTTTTTCTCATGTCCCCCAGTTTGAGAATCACTGATGTATTTCATTTTCTTCTTTTATTTATTAAAAATCCCAGATCCAATCAAGCAAAGCACTTAAGAATCAGCCAAACTTTAAACATGTGAATAGTCTCATTTGGCTCAGTTGTATTACATACATGCTTGAGTGATTTGGTGGATCAAAAGCTTTAAAATCTTTATATAGATTTTTAAGAAATCCTTTGCCTTTCCTTGTCCTCACTCTTCTGTCATTGAGTCTAAACTCTGCGAAGTCATTCATACATGAGTCATTGCCATGATAGCCAGTGATAGCCAATGATATGTGTGTGCACATGGACCTTGGATCCGGGGCTTAGTTTGTGAGTTCACCAAATATATTTGGTGTTTATGTAAGTTGCTGTTTACAGTAGGTGATATGCCAGATACTGTATACACCTTCTAGAGAAATGAAACTGGTGTACTTTTGCAGAGTAATGACTTACTTTCATTAATGTTGTTGTTGTGTTGTTGTTGTTATTTTTATAGCACCAGCCATATACCTGGTGCTGTATCATCATAATTAGAGACAGGTCACTACCCTGAGAGGATTGCATGTTTTCTTGTTATAAGTAAGTTGTGTTGCTCCATGGGCTGTTTTCTGTTTCTTCTTCCTATTGCACTTCTGACTATTTGCCTACGTGTTTCTGTAGGATGAATTTGGAGGAAGAACTGGATCAGGTGAAAGTACGCATGTCTATGGATAAAGCTATAATACAAGAACTGAATGTATGTCTGCAACAAGAAAGGGAAGGTAAAGTACCATAGCTTTATTTATTTATTTATATTATTTATAATAAAATTTGTATGCCGCCCCCTCCTGCTAAAAGCATCTCGGTGCAGCTAACAACATGTTAAAAACAGATTAAAACATATATTCAATACAATTTAAAATTGAATAAAAACAATTCAATCCCTTACCCCTACCCAACCTACCCCATCTCCCTCGGGAAAGGCACGGCAGAACAGCCAGGTCTTACGCTGTCTACGGAAAGAAGGGAAGTTGGTGGTCAAGCAGACCTCCAATGGGAGGGATTGATAGAAAAGATTTAACTGTTGGGTTTTCTCCTATTATCTAATGGTTAATTCCATTTACTTCTTTCAAAGTTTACTTTTATGGCATTCTGTTTACATGTTCACATTGCTATTTAAGGATTAAGTCATCAAAGGGCTGCTGGTGGTGCAGACTGTGGCAGCCTGCCTTCTTTTGGGGTTGGGTTGGAGCACATTATTTATTTTAATTATTTATTTATTTTAATTTTTATCCCTCCTTTCCCTAAAAAGGCTCAGGGTGGCTCACAATATATATAAAACATATAAAAACAATCCATAACAGTAAAACCGTAAAATACAAAAATAAAAAGACCAATCCTCCACAAATCCTACCCCATACCACCTCCCCACTTTCCACATTCAACCCCCCCTCCTCACAACCATACCCCAAGCCCCCCCCATCCTGCCCCCAAATACCTTTACAAACAGGAAAGTCTTACACTGCCTCCAGAAGACTCTCGGGCTCAACGGATCTCGAGGGGAAGGGAGTTTCATAGAATCAGTGCAGCAGAGTGCTGGTGCTTCAGAGTCTGTATTGTTTACCAGTAGCTTTCAGGGCACAATTCAGGGTGCTGGTTTTAACCTATAAAGTCCTAAATGGCCTTCGCCTCAAATATCTGAAAGACTGCCCCCTCAATTATTTCCCATTGCAATCTCTGAGGTCAGTCAGAAGCACCCTTTGCAGGTACCATCTTAACTGTCCAGTTCATACAACTAGGACACACACAGAGGCATTCTCAGTGGCTGCCCCATAATTATGGAACTTGCTTCCCCTGGAGGTTCAGCTGATTAGCACTAACAGCTCGCTAGTGAATGTTCCTCCATGGGTGGAATTTAGAGTGGACATCGAGGTGAGTAGAAAGGGTGGGTCTGCCCACAGCTGCACCTTTTGCAGTCGGCGAGATTTAACTCCCCCACCCCAATTCCAGATGTTTTGGATGTCCTAGGTGGCTGGATTTTCATGTCTTTACTATACTACAATCTGTAACTGGATGTTAAAATAGTTATCAACACCTCAACAACCATACAAATACGACGTCAGACCTGAAGCAAAGGAGAAATTCTTGAAAAATGACTTGCAGGATTGCCATCACTTGTGATATTAGGGGTTTCTAAAAGTGTAAAATCTTCCTAATGACAAAGCTGGGAGAGATTGAAAACACACTAGAGGATAGGAGCAGAATTCAAAGTCATTGCCATAAACTGGAAAGTTGGGCTAAAAATGATGAATTCAGCAGACAAATGCAAAGTATTGCACATAGGTGAGAAAAATCAAAAGTTCGAATACAAAATGAGAGATGCAGTATTGCTGAAAAGGATCTAGAGACTGTAATAGATGATAAACTAAATATGAATCAACAATGTGGTCCTTTTTAAAATGAGCTGTGGTGCAGGGGAATGGGTGTGTGTGTTATTTATTTTATTTATTTTATTGTATTTGTATGCCACGCCCTCATGCCTACGGCATCTCGGGGCAGCTTCCAAGAAACATAAAACAGTATAAACAACATAAAACGATATTAAAATTAATAAATTCAATTTATATATAAACAACTAAAAACACTAAAACACTCCCTCATATAAAAATTCAACCCCCCTTTCCCCCCCCCTCTCCGAAGGCCTGGGAAAACAGCCATGTCTTACAGACCCGACGGAAGGCCATCAGACTCGGGGCCAGCCGTGCTTCCTCTGGGAGGGAGTTCCATAGCCACAGTCCAGCCACCGAGAACGCCCGCTCCATTGTATTTATTTATTTATTTTCTGAATTTATACCCCGCCCCTCCTGTGAACAGCTCGGGGCAGCTGCTTTACGCGGGGGACCTCCAGGAAGGCGCCCCCGGTGGACCGAAGGGGCCATCCTGAGTCACGGAGGGCGAGGCAATGTCGCGGATTTTCGTGGGTAAGATAGTAAGACGAGGAGGCTGCCAGCAGATATAAACAGCAGAGTTCTTTATTCAGCAGATAACACAACGCGTTGCGGGCTTCCAGGATCATTAGATCCCGAGCACAGCCCCGTGAGGGCAGTACATTTTTTATACAGAAATCTTTGGACGGAAAGCCCTTTCATGGTTTGTTGCTTCTGCGCAGAGAAGTAGATGACAACACAACATTCAAAGTGATTATATTGAGAAAAGACAGTTTACTTCTAAGTTCAAGTTGGTGGTGAGATAATAGTGGAACGAAGGGTAAAAGGGAGGTTCTCTTCTGAGCTAAAGCTAG